>CABFVZ010000882.1:114743-156485 GCA_902151445.1 Timema monikensis
GATGAAGAAGGTTACTGACCGAACTCCAACGTCGCCTCCCTTGTTTCCAAAAATAGAACAACATGGCGCTGCAACTAGAAGTAGGAAAACAATACTGCACATTACATTACAACTTACGAAAAGTTTGAATTAAGCAAAACAAAATTCAAACTATCCACAAATTTTTAACGTTGTTTTAATACAAAATTCACAGGATCGGGCGAAAGATTCGAATTAAAGACGATTTTGAACTAAGGAAGTTCGAATTAGTCAGGTTCCACTGTATTAGTGATTTGAATTAGTGAAAGATGCTGATAGCCAAAACACGGGTGCCAGATGTATCACAACCTGAATATAATATAACCCTGCTGAGCTTAACACCAATGACTGTACTGCCTACTGTAATGATAATAGTCAGAAATGTGAACTAATGTCATCTTGGAAAGGCACAACAAATCTGTTTGAAACTTACATAATACATTTTTATAGCAGTTGTGAGCTTAAGGTTGTGATTTGGTCGTTATTTTGATGCAGGCCTAAATTATGTTTTGGTATTTAATTGTAATTGTTATAGAACATAAAACTATGGCTACACAAGATTTATAATATTATAATCAATCTATTAAGAATAGATGTGTTAAGAGAGTGGTTTAAGAAAGTACATACACATGCATGGATAGAAGAGGGAAAAACAATTTGTTTAAACCAACTTGCAAAAATCATCTTCAGTGTGACATGCCAGAATTCAAACCCCAATCTACTCATAGCAAGTGACATTGCTTAGTGTTGTTTTAAAGTAGGTTCAATGTTATAATAATAAACATAATAATAGGTTACCAATACACAAATATTTAAATAAACCAAACTTCAAAAGTAAATTGCCATAAAGTGTATAAACTCTGTGAACTTAATAAGTTTTGAATGTCAAAATTATCTTTTCTGTCTCAAGCGAATAAGATTTGATAACTGCATGCTTGAAAAGACCTATACTGCAATTATTCAAAAGTGGAATAGCTTATAGCTTCAATTGTTATAGTTCACCTTGATCCTACAAGGATCTTAAATACATTTTTCTTACTGGTCGAGTTTGCTTTATTTATATTCAGAGTTTTTTTTAGGGTAGCAACATATTGCTCAGAATGTACTGTACAGCATTTCCCTTCTCTAAGATGTCGACCTTAATCCAATGGTGGTTGGTGGCCTCAGGAGCTATGAAGCCACTTTGGATGTGGGATTGAGGGTACAAAAGGTTATAAGGCTTGTTTTCATATGTGGGCTTTAAATTCTTTATTGAAACAATTTTTTTGGCATAAAATGTATTTAGTTATCATATTGAATATATAAAATAATACTTAATTATAATATATATGGCACAAAAAATAAAATATTAAAAAACACACTTGAATAATGTGACTCAAGACCCGTTAGACCAGTCCTGAACACACGACTTATGTAAAACTGACACTGTGCATATCCTATTGTTGAACAAGAGCACTCATTAGAGCTCTTACTAATCTATTCTTTCACTGGCTGAAATACTCTGCACCAACGAGAAGGGAGTTCAAATGTTGCTTATTTTTTACGCATGAACCATATCCTCTTTCCCTCCCTTGTGCCATTTGAATGCCTTAGAAGCAAGTTTGAGTTGGCTTTTACAAAGCTCAAACTAAAATAATGCTAACATTTTAAAACATGATTTGCAACCAAAAAGATCTTTGTAAACATAAAATAAGGTTTAATTTTGCTTAAAGTAGGCATGCAGTGCTTACATCGACCGACTGTGCAGGCCTAAATCACATTTTATCAAGCTGTTATTTTATTTCTTAAAACATGTTCTTTTATTTCTCAAGACATGGGCCTACCTAGTTGCTATATTTTTTTCCTATGCTTTATGCATGTTAACTATGTAATATTGTGTAGGCCTATAGATGATGTCAACAATAACATAATGTCAAGATGATTTTTTTAAAGAGGCCTTCTTATTGAAGGATAATTTTGTTGCCAATGAGGACACAATGAGGATGTTCATTCCATCACAACATCATTGTTGATTTAACCAACTTTCATTCCTAAAGGCACATCTTTATAGCTTAAGGGCTCACTTTAGGCTGACTTTAGGGATGACTTTAGAATTTCTATTTTACCCATTTAAATACACATTCCACCCGCCTCGGTGGCGTAGTTGGCAAACACGATAGTCGTGTTGAGCTCAACTGCTGAGGTCGGGGAGATCGAAGTTCGAATCTCGGTCAGGTGAACTGGGGGAGGTTTTTCATAAATGGTTTTACACTCTCCCTCCACGCAAATGCGGGTTCACTTCCTCTAATTCAACCTTCCCAATTCCTAATCCATTAGCGTAATTAGTACTTAAAGCGTATAACCCAAACGGGTAGTAAGAAGCGGTGCTAAATAATAATAATAATAATAATAAATACACATTCCCTTGAAAAATGTTAAATGTATGTTGAATAAAAGTTTTAATATAGGTAGTAAGCAAAAGACAAGCTGAGGGTTTTGAAATCATGCCTTAAAAAAACTTAGTGTGTTATAATTTGAATTAATTATTAGAGACCAGTGGTAAAACCGAGATGCCAATGACGTTAGCATGGATAGGTTGTAATGACTTGGAGTATTTAGAATTAGTTCAAGATAGGAATAGGTGGCATACTTTTGTAGGTGTGGCAATGAATTTTTGAGTTCTTAATGTCGTACAGTAAGTATTAGTAATATTGTATTATAATAATTAGGTACCATATTGTATCAAATTTTGTGCAGCACCACTGATCCAGCACTAATTATTGTTTGTTTCCGACAGGGAAGGCTATTGCTAAGATCCAGGAATCTGAAGTTCTTACAGAGGAAAGAAAATTTGTTTGCACAACATGCAACAAAGCTTTTAAGAAGGTGAGGTCCGAGGTGCTATATGTTGGTTCAGTTTGAACATGTAAAACAAGGTGTGCAATTGAATGCTATGTAATTGTTATGTTTATTTTATTTTTTTACTCTTGACCATAATTTCTTTATCACATCCTTTTTGATTCCTTAAAAGTTGCTACTACAGTACAAGTATGATTATCCTACTTTCCAACATTTTTATGCCTTTGACGAGCCTCCAAATATTTCTCTATATTCTGAAGTTTCTTACATTATCATGCTTAGTAGTCCAACATGTTTACTCCTCCCACACTGGGCCCCCTATAGGGAAAGACCGTGCTCCAAATACCTAGGCTAGGCCTACAAACGTGGCTGATGTTTAGCTTATTGGTAGCCTCACCGAGCTTTGGATTGGTTGGAAATGCAGCATATATATGTATTTATCTAGCACCTGTTCAGGTTATACACGTATGGTTTGGGGTTCAGAAAGGTTGAATTTAGAGGAAGTGTACCAACATTTGCATGAAGGGAGAGTGGTCAACCATTTAGGAAAACCTACCGTCAGTGAACCTGACCAAGATTCAAATCCCAATCTATTGTGAAAGTGACGCCTTAGAATCTTAGACCATGCGGCCACAGAAGAAGATTTATTAAATTTGATTGATTTTTTGTTAAGGATATGGTATAAGCATTGCAATCACTTAACTGGAAGCTGCTAGCCATTAATATAACTTATCTTAAAATTTAATAATCCCCACTTTACTGTTTCTCTTTAAAATATTCATGTTCTGGCCATTGTAGGTATAATGGAAATACAAATGGAAAACCTGTTGAGAGAAATTTGTTCCATGCGTGTGTGACCTGGCAGATATGTTTTTTCTAAATTTAGTTTTCAAACAACGGACTCTTGAAAGTAAGGTAACCTCATCTCACTTATTGTAGGCCATTGTATAACACCATACAAGCTATCAATGACGGACCTAAAATGAACCTTATGAAAAGTTTAAGTTTTGGGTTAAAAACATTGTTGGCTTATTGTTTAGTTTTGTGTTTAGAAACAGCTTAAATATTAGGCCTAATGATAGTGTAACCAATATGTTTTTACGTTTATTTATTTGTTTTGTAACCAACCACTATGATTATTAATATTATGGGATTATGGTTTTTTTTATCCAAGAAATGTAAATGCTATTTTGTTTTGCTTTGTTGTAACCTAATTTTGTTGTTGGAATTATAAGTTTGTTGAGTGTTGGTGATGTGTACCTTTGCTCAGGAGGGTTGATAAACACGTAGCTTACCCTTATCAATGAGACTTTGTGATAATTTGCCTACATAGAATTGACACACTGTGGTTATAAAAACTGAGAACACAAAATTGACACCAAATTAAATCAAAGAATGGTTTGTGGCAAGTCCTGAACTTGATAAATCCATGACAGATGTTGAAATCATTGTTGAAAATGAGTAAACAGAAAATTGTTTGAAGGAGAACTATTCCTCTGCTTCTGTGGCACACATTGTCAAATCCGAAGTTGCTCTTGGTACCATAAATAATAAATACTAGCATCCAATGGGATGAAGAAAACCATGAAAGAGTAATACATTGCTTGCATTGCATAAATACAAAGAGGATGTAACGTTCAAAATATATGCAAAAAAACTAAAATTAGCAAATCTCTGACCTAAATTGTATAATGTTTGTTTAGTAAAAGTTTGATTTGAACAAAAAAAAACTCAATTTTTTATGTACTTCCAGCAATCTGATATTAGGTTGGTTTGCATGGTGTCAGATTATCAAGCTTGTTCTGTTAAAATTAATTAATCGATATAATTGTGCTCAGCAACCATTTATACTAGCCATACTTCCTAGGGATAGTTCATAAATATGTTGGTTGGATGAGTTTATTAACCTTGTCAGTCCTTAAATAAAAGGTTGGGCAAAAATACCTGATATGTTTCAAAAATTAATAAAAACTACATATAATTGGTACTATACATTTTAAAACCTGTATTATAACACTACAAAGAAGAGAAATTTAATTTTTTCTCTTTTCTTTATTTCTTCTTAAAAACCATGTCCTTCAGATGGTTTCCATTAGACCGCACACACTGCTGAAGTTGATATAATTGAAGCTAATCATCTCCCGCTGCAACATATCCTCTGGTATGTTCTGAATTTCTTTGGAGATGTGTGTTTGAGCTTGTTCAGTGTGACTGGCTGTGTAGTGTACACTACATCCTTCAAGTGATCTAAAAGAAGTCGGGTGGAGACAGGTCAGGAGAACAGGATGGCCAGTTCACATCTCCAAATTGATAAATTACACAGCCTTGAATCATATTGCAGACAGCAGCCATGATTACGCGAGCCATGTGGGCTGTGGGATCATCTTTCTGGAACCAAATAAACTCCTGTTGCGGGAGATGGTCTTAAATCATGTTTTTGTATCGATCAGCATTGACTGTTACTGTTTGACCGTCATTCTTTTCAAAGAAATAAGGTCCAATTATACAGAAAGACAACACAGAACACCATACTATAACTTTAGCACTATGCAAAGGATGGTGATGAATTTCCCGGGGGTTTTATGCGGCTAGGTAACGGCATTTCCGTTTATTGACTCTTCCACAAAGGTGAAACTGAGCTTCATCTGAAGAAAAATTGTTCAGCATTTCAGGGTTCTCATTAAGCAAACTTATCAGAACTCTACAACTGTTGATTATTTGTTCTTTTTGAAGTGATACTTCTTTAGGCGCGTTATGAAAAAATGATGAGAGTGAAATTTTAAGATGCGCGCGCATCACTGTAACACAAAAGTAACAGGTTGAAGCTAAACCGCTCATTAAGTCTCAAAAAAAAAACTACTAACAAAATAGAAATAGAACCTCTGTTAGTCGCGCATGTTGGTACGCTCGTCGCCTCTGATCACTGTTTTCATATATTTAATATTTATCCACATGTTTCTAGTTTCTACATTCACAACACGTGTTTTAGTTTCATACAAGTGCGAATTATATATGTGCTAATAAATTATATTCAGTAGTGATTTAAATTGAATATTTTGATTAATATTATTTACTATTCGTAAATATTAGTGAAAAAAATTGTGCTTATAGACTTTTTCAAGTGCTCCAATATAATTGAGGTTAACTATCCGTATGTATTATTTATTGATATAAATTAAAATATTATTATTTAACATAATTAATACTAAATATTATTAAATTATTATTGTTAAATATTTATTATTGGTTATTTAATATTTACAAAATAAAGAAATAAAATTATTTAATGATGCCAAAGAAGTATAACTTGTCACGCGCGTACATAAGTACACACACCAATTTTTTTGATTTGTGAGTAAATAAACTATTTGAATTGTGTAGGAATGGAATTTTAAATCCTTAATCATCTGTCTAACAGATAGACTTGGCAGGCTTAGAGCAGTAGCATGCTTGACTATCAATTGTCTTGGATTACGGGTGATTGAATATTACACTTGAGCAGTACTTTCTTCTGTTCAAACAGATCTTGGCCTATATGGTTGTTTTTCGTCTCTAACCGAAAGTCTTGTTGAGTAACAGTGATGGAGTTGGTTTTAATAAATAACTTTACCATAGCGATAAAATCCCACACACTACAATGATCCATGACAAAATAAATTCCAAGCTCTGCCTAACTATCTCCCACAAGCGTGGCATTGCTGCTTGTCGTAAGCGCGTGTAGTTACTGTTTTAAAACCATCAGCTATTTCTGCCCAAACCTGTACTTAGCAATATCAAAACAAAATAAATCTTTTAGAATCAACAAATAAATAATATTTATTAAAAGAATGTAAGATTTTTAAAAATGTACAAAGATAAGCTCACTTGTCCTAAGCGCAGCATTGCTTAGCCTTAAAAATAAATAACATTCCATTTTCCCACTTGTGCAAGCTCACTTACTGTCATAGAAAATTTAAGGAAAAAATAAATAACATTAGAATTTCCCATAATTATGCTGATTGTATTTTTAATAGTTGTTCAGTGTTCATAATTAACTTAAAACTAGGACTTGTCCGGGCTAGTACCAAATCACATATGTAGAATGTTAGTTGCACACACATACATGTTTATCAACAGTATAAGAAAATTATTCTCCTGGATTCCTGGGTGCTCCTCTTAACCGCCCTTATTTATTTGGAATGGCTTAGTATAATCTTCCAAGTGTAACATTTGACCTTGAGAGACCAATAAGTGTATTGTGCTTAGCATGAAAGAAAATGTAATATTTTCAAGCTCAAACGATTACAATTTAATTGTAGATGTTTACATGTATGATTGTGTGGAATAAAGTATGCAGATGGTATTTTATAGTGTGGTGTTTTTAAAGAATGTTGTACATTCTGGTCAACCTCAGTGGTCTTGGGGTAAAGTGCTCGCTTCAAGACCCAATGTTTGTGGGTTCAAACTCAGCTGGGGTCAACAGAATTTCTTGAGCAATAAAAATCTGTAGCACAACTTCCTTTGGTGAGGAAGTAAAGCTGTTGGTCTCATGTTGATCGTGGGATATAAAAGAACCCTGGAAGGGATGTAAAAATAAATACCCTTCCTTTCAAAATTGTTAAGCCCTTTTGTTCACTCATAGAAATTCTTGTGTGCTGATATAATCAGTCGGTTCAGAAAGTAAATATTAAATACCTAAATACCTAAAATAAATGTAGGCCTTCATTCTGATGTAACTGTAGAGGGTAGTATATTCTTATGGAGTTGTGCCTGTGTATAGCCGTTGGGTGTGGTTCATTAGTATTTGTCTGTGTCTCTAGGAGCAACACCTAAGCCAACACCTAAGAACTCACGATGGAAAGCAGTGGGCATGTGAGGTGTGCAACAAACTCTTTACTACAAAATACTTCCTCAAGAAACACAAGCGCTTGCACACAGGTATAGTCACTTGTTCATTAAATTGTACACTTTCAAATATAGCAGAGGCATTTTAAATAACTTATATATTTTTCATTTATTGTGTTAAGCAGTTCCCACACTAATCACAAATATGGATGAATGTTTTGGATGAACATTCGCCAACATTTTTTCCTACATTTGTGTCATGAAACTTCTACGTATATTCACCTTCTGTTGATCTCGCACACTTCTCATCAATGTCTACCCCATTTGCTATCTTAATTTGTGACCGAAGTTCACTCTGGGACAAAATCCTGAATATTCAACTAAACATTCACCATTCATGTTCCTCCCTCACTTCTCGGACATTCATTCGAAACCCAAACATTTGTCTACATTCCCAAATAGTGTGAAACTGGCGTTAGGTAATTAATGTTATTTTGATTACTCAAAAATTGTTTTCATAATTATGTGCTATTATTTGACTGATAGAGTAGTCATCGTTCAGATGGAAATAGTTTGTAATATGCATTAGTTATTGAAAATTCTTTCTATATTTTGTTTGTATGTATTATTTTAAAGGAGAAATTGATATATACTTTGATCGAAGAGAAATTTGGTCATAGTACATTTTAGTGTTGTAAAATATACAATTGGTTTAGTAAAAATTTTGAATTTTTTACACTCATTTGACATACTTGTGGAGAGCTGGTTTTAGTGGAGTGTGAACCACTGGCTCACTGCCTTCACACATACATTCACAGTGAGGGGAGGAGTATAAACCACTGGTTCCCTGCCTCTTATCAATGTGGACAGTTGTACTGACCACTTGTCCCCAGGGGAGATGCCGTACACCTGCTCGACATGCCAGAAGACGTTCACGTTCCAGCAATCTTACCATAAACACTTGCTGTACCACAGTGACGACAAGCCGCATGTGTGCACTGAGTGTGACCGTGCGTTCAAGGAACTGTCAACACTCCACAACCACCAACGCATCCATACTGGCGAGAAACCATTTACTTGTGAGACGTGTGGTGAGCATATAGGGTATAGTGATCCTTGTGAAGACTGCACGGATATTAATACTTAATAAGGAGTATTATTATGCTGTTTCCATAACATTTTGAACCAAATAATAAATCAACACTGACCTATTACTTACTTAATTTGCACTGCAATGTTAATTACAATACCTGTTATACCTGGTAACCGGATCAGACACCAGCTAATCATAGTTTCTAGTGATTATGCTGATTACCAAACCCTTCCTTCACCTCTGACAAGACATCTTGTGAATGTGAGGAATGCCAGGTCTCCACCGTGGTTCGGATTCCACGTTAAACTGTAGGTCCTTCATTTCATCTCACAATCACCCTACCATTACACATTAGCGTAAGTGCGTATAACCCGAACGGGTAGTAAGACGCGGTGCTAATAATAATAATAATAATAATCTAGTGATTATGGAAATTGAACCAGGGTCTATTAACTGGACCTTTCGAGTGCTTGTTAAAGTCTAGTAAAGTTTAGTATTGGGGAAACCAATATTTTATATACATAAGATCAACACCATAGAAGAAGTAATCATGTAAGTCAGAGAAATGGATGATTGGAGGCTGATTAGAGCCAATGTTCAGGTTACTATCCAACAATCACTGTGAACAGAGTGAATGGAGGATTATTAGGACCAACCAAAAAATAAATAATTGTTTACTTTTCAATATATATGATTGGCCAGCAAAATATACTAATCCTTATGCCCAAGCTATTCAATCACCAAAGTATCTTGCATTCATATTTGGTTTAGTACCAACAACACCCTAAGTCTACATTTTTCATTTATTCATTTTATTGATCTCCAATAGTAAGGCTCTCGCCTATTTGTTGATCTTTCATGACCATCTCCAATAATCCATACCAAATCAATGGCATTAGTTTTAGTTAATCTGAAATGTTGAAAAAATCTAACTTATCAAATTCTTTTAATTAATTAGTTTCTGAATCAAATAGCCGAAGCTATCATCTATGCAATTTAGTGAGGCTAGCACCTCTTAGATATCATATTCTGAAAATTGAAAAATGACACCTGGACATGGGTTCGATTCCCGTGTCCATGTGTCATTTTTCAATTTTCAGAATATAATTAGTTTCTGGTCGAAATGTAGGATTCTTACACCTATTAAAATACTCTACATATAAATGTCTTTGTCATCTGAATCTGAATCATGTCCAGTAGCCCCATAGCTTCTTTGGTGCTGACTGACAGCTCACAGCTGACTTCTGACAGTCAACATTTAGGTATATACCTAAATTTTGACTGTCGGAAGTGACAGCTGCTAAACACATGTTTTTGCAGATCATATGGTTCGGCGTAGGGATACATAATTTGGTCTGGTTACTTTTCAAAGCCATCAAATGTCAGCTGTCAGTCTGCACCAAAGAAGACATAGGGCTACTGTAGCATCATTGAAATTTTTTGAACAGTCAGCTGACAAATAGAGTGGTGCTCGTGCTATCTATAAACTTGAGCTTAACTCGCTAGCCTCTACACCTTCTTTAAGTTAGTAAAACCTGAAGTTCAAGCTAAGGTTATATGATAACTTGACATTGAAATTGGTAATAACATCTTAATCTGGAGTTATAATCTAACCTCAAAACAAAAACTTATATTTAAACAAGGAGCCTTACCCCAATAAAAGGATAACCTCACTCTTCATCTCATAAAATCCCTCTGGAGATGGATCCTTTTTGTCATGAAGAGTATTTGAAGCTTAGCATTAAAAAATTAATTTTCAAAATTTTATTTCTCTTTTACATATTTTAAATTTATTATTTTTAGACCTATTATAGTTTATCAGTTGTTTGTCTTAATGTGGTTCTAGAACAAACATAATAACCAGACCCCAGATCATTAATTTACCATATTACTGAATGCGAGTCACATTATAACAAACACATTAACATTAATAATTACAATGTCTGTGTTTTACAGTAATTTATAAATTATGTGAACAGATCAGAATTCAGAGATTAAAATTAACACCATCCACTTCAGTGGCCGAATGGTCTAAAGCAGTGGTCTTCAACCCGCGGCCCGCGGGCCACTTATGGACCTCCGAGTAATTTTATGCGGCCCACGGACCAATTTTACATACAACAATTTTTCTGTTTGAAAATTCTGTAAGATTATTTTTAGGACTAAAACTCCAATCTGGGAATTTTCGCGATGCTTATGCATCATGTGGCAACACTAAGACCCAAATCCTCTAACTGGGAATCCTCGCGATACTTATGCAACACGTGACAACACTGAAACTCAAGGTCAAACATCTGGCTGACTCCCAGCTACCCTCACTCCCTCCTCTCTCAGTATGCGTCAGTCTTTTGTGGTGTGGTGTTGTTTGTACTTTGTTTGGTACATTACTTTTTGTATTCAGTTTTTTAACAATGGCTGCAAGCACAAGCAAAAAGCGAAAAATTAGGGAAGAAGGAAGGGTGTTCAATGAGAAGTGGACGGACTTGTATTTTTTTGTCAATATTAAAGAGAAACCAGTTTGTTTGCTTTGTAATGACATGGTAGCTGTGTCGAAGGAATACAATTTAAAGCGGCACTACGACTCGAAGCACTCATCTAAAATTGAGTCAGTTAAAGGGCAAGTGATATCAGATAAAGTGGCCGATTTGAAGAAAAAACTGCATTGTCAACAAACGTCATTTAAGAAGCAAAATTTTAAAAGTGAATTAAGTGTTAGGGCAAGTTATATTATATCTGAAAAAATAGCTTTGAAATCAAAGCCATTTACAGATGGTGAATTTGTAAAGGAGTGTATGGATTAGGCAGCTTAAGTTCTGTGTCCATCACAAAAAACATTTGTTTTCAAAAGTTAGTTTGTCAGGAGTAACTGTGGCAAGAAGGAGTGAAGAATTAGCGAGCGATATTGAGAATACACTTTAAGTACGTGCTTCTCAGTTTGTGTTTTTTTCAGGGGCCCTTGATGAGAGTACTGACATTACAGACACTGCCCAGTTGGATATTTTTATCAGGGGAATTCACAATGACTTTACCATAACAGAAGAAATGGCCGCTCTTTTTCCAATGAGTGGCACTACTAAAGGCAGTGATATTTTTAATGCTGTCTCTTCAACTTTGGAGCGATACGATCTACAGTTGAGCAATCTCTCCGGAGTAGTTACTGACAGAGCTCCTGCAATAATAGGGAAAAATGAAGGTGTTGTGGCACTAATACGAAAAAAAGCTGGTACTGCTACATGTCAAAATGGCAACTTCATACAATATCATTGCATTATACACCAAGAAAACTTGTGCACTAAGAGTGTGTGCTTCAAAGATGTTATGAAAGATATAACAAAAATAGTAAATTTCATCAGATCCCAAGGATTGAACCACAGGACATTTAATACATTCCTTAAGGATATAGACTCAAGAGTACGGTGATGTACTCTATTACACAGAGGTTCGCTGGCTCAGTAGAGGTAAGGTACTGAAGAGAGTTTTCGACCTGAAAGAAGAAATTTGTGAATTCATGGCAAGTAAGGGCAAGCCTGTCCATTAGTTCAATTACCCTGACTGGATGGCTGATTTTGCATATCTTACTGATATCTCTATGTACCTAAGCGACCTGAACATACGACTACAAGGTAAGAACAGTTTGATACATAACCTCTTTGACCAAGTGAAGGCATTTGAAAACAAACTTCGTCTGTGGGAAGTTCAACTACAAAAAGGTGAATTAACACACTTTTCAACATTATCCCAATGTGAATTTCATAACAACGAAAAATACATTACCGCACTCGGAGATCTAAGGTCCGATTTTAATACGCGTTTCCAAGATTTCAAATCCAATGAAAAATTGTTCAACATATTTTCCACTCCATCTAGTATTTATGTTGAGGACATGCCGAGCAATATGCAAATGGATCTTATTGAGTTTCAGTGTAATACAGATTTAAAATAGAAATATATGAATGGAGATATTTTGACATTTTACTCAAAATATGTTGAAGAAAAACAATTTCCAAATCTCCATACTCATGCTCTGCTAACAGCATCACTCTTTGGTAATACCTACAGCTGTGAACAACTTTTCTCAAAGATGAACATTTTGAAGTCGAAATTGAGGAACCGACTGACTGACGCCCACTTAGAAAGCTCCCTTCGAATTAGTACATCTAGCATTAAAGCCAATATTGAAAAATTAGTTAATAAAAAGCAGTGCCAAGTATCTCATTAAAATTAGACCCAAAAACATATAACAACACCTTTTTATATGGGTAAAAATTTATTTTCTATTAATTAAACTTAGTTTTGAACTTTAATTTTCACATTTTTACTATGATTTGTTTTAGATTTTAGGTTATTTTAACAGTATGGCCAAATTACATTGAATACAACTATACAAACACGAAATTGGAATATTAGATTATGTGTGACATGTTTAATGTAAGGTGTGGCCCGCAACACTTTAGCTGGGGAAAAAATGGCCCTTGATTCAAAAAGGGTTAAAGATCACTGGTCTAAAGCATCACTCTCGTGTTGGCCTGGCCTGCTAATGACGGGGAGATTGATGTTCGAGTCTTGGTCAGGTCTACTGAGAGTGGTTTCTCCTAAAATGGTTTCCCACCCTACTTCCACGCAAAGGCAGATAGATTACCTCTAAAATGCTTCCTTCCTCATCCTTGACTTATTAAAGTAATTATCATATATGCATAATAATGAATGGGTAATAAGATGTGTTGATAAAAAAAAAGAATTAAAAAAAGTTAACAGCTTCTCATGCTTCTATTTCCCCAAAATTTGTATTTCAGATTTGTATATAAAATAAATATTCAAATAAAAATTTCAGAACAAAAAGAATTGGATTCAACTTATCTCCATATTATTCCATCATTAAAAACTACTCATCCATACTGTTATTTGATTGTAATTTGGGTTTCAGTAGTAATTTCAAGGTAAGGCAAAGCAGGGAGCAGCCATTATTAGTACCATTCAAATTGGAGAGCTTTATTCTAATATATTGTTTAATGTTGTAGTTTTCATGGAATGTGATAGATTACTATAGTTGCACGTTGTGATAGTTTTCCCTAACTATGCTAAATATTATATTTGAGTTGTGATAGTTTTCATGGACCGTAGTAGATCACTATACTTCTACTTTGTGATAGTTTTTCTTGACTGTTCTAAATATTAGGTATACTTGCAAGTTGTGATAGTTTTCCTGGACTGTAGTAAATCACTATACTTGTACTTTGTGATAGTTTTCCTTGACCGTGCTTAATATTAGGTATACTTGCAAGTTGTGATAGTTTTCCTGGACTGTAGTAGATCACTATACTTGTACTTTGTGATAGTTTTCCTTGACCGTACTTAATATTAGGTATACTTGAAAGTTGTGATAGTTTTCCTGGACTGTGCTAGATCAATATACTTGCAAGTTGTGATAGTTTTCCTTGAACGTGCTTAATATTAGGTATACTTGAAAGTTGTGATAGTTTTCCTGGACTGTGCTAGATCAATATACTTACAAGCTGTGATAGTTTTCCTTGATTGTGCTAAATACTAGGTATACTTGAAAGTTGTGATAGTTTTCCTGGACTCTGCTAGATCACTGTTCATGGAATGTGCTAGATCACTACCTATACTTGCAAGTTGTGATAGTTTTTCTGGACTGTGGTAGATTACTTATCTATGGCAAGTTGTAATAGTCTGCCTATATTGTGGTAGACCACTTTTTAGTGGCAAGTTGTGATAGTTTGTCAAGGTTATATTTATCCTGTTACTGACAACTATTTGTAAGGTGTTGTCGTTGTTGCAGCTTCTTCTGCTTTGTTGGGACTAACAACTATCAGTTTTGTGTGAGCTGTGATTAACTTGTTGTCCTCGAGTGCTGACTAACATCTCTACATGATCACCATTGGTCATTATACTTGAAGGCTGATATACTCACAAGTATGTGGAACTTTACTGGACACTATGCTTGAAGGTTTGTGGAACTTTTCTGGCTGATATACTCACAGGTATGTGGAACTTTACTGGACAATATGCTTGAAGGTTTGTGGAACTTTTCCGGCTGATATACTCACAGGTATGTGAAACTTTACTGGACAATATGCTTGAAGGTTTGTGGAACTTTTCCAGCTGATATACTCACAGGTATGTGGAACATTACTGGACAATATGCTTGAAACTTGTGGAACTTTTCTGGCTGTTATTAGGGGTGTGCAAGTATTCGAAATTTCGAATAATTAATGGCTGAATATTTGATTTGAAACTCCAAATAGACCCTCTGAATAGCAAGAGCAAATAAAGGGGTGTAAAGCCTACATAATATTTAAGGGGTGTCAAACCTAGATAACCAAGCTTAGAGTACTTAAGGGGTGTCAAGTCAAGATACCATTTAAACGATTTCAAACCTAGATATCATTCAAGGGGTGTCAAACTTAGATAACATTTAAGGGGTTTCAACCCTAGATAACATTCAAGGGGTGTCAAGTCTAGATAACTAAGCTTAGAGTACTTAAGGGGTGTCAAGCCTGGAGACCATTTAAAAGATTTCAAACCTTGAAAACATTTAAGGGGTCTCAAACCTGGATAACATTCAAGGGGCTTCAAACCTAGATAACATTCAAGGGGTGTCAAGCCTAGATAAAATTTAAGGGATTTCAAACCTAGATAACATATAAGAGATATCAAACCTAGAACCAAAGCCTAGAAAAGTTAATGGGTATCAAGCCTAGACAACATTTAAGGGGTGTCAAACATAAATACCATTTAAAAGGTTTTAAACGTAGAAAATAATTGAGGGGGGTCAAGCCTAAAGAACATTCAAGGGGTCTTTCAAGCCTAGAAAACATTTAAAGGGGTCAAGAACTAATTTTATCATTCATTACTGTTGTGTTATTTTATTAAATTTATTGTTGTTTATTATGAAAGTGAAAGAGGTTCGAGCGAGACTAGTAATAACATTCAGTATACAGCCATTCCCTGTGAGGAATGTAGTGAAGATGTCGCTTGTAGGGTCATTTGGTGGCTTGATGCCCAATGAAGAAAGCAACAAGAAACCTACGCACCCCTAACTTACCTAGTAAACCTATTCAGTGCTGCCTAGGTTTTCAGCTGACAATTGAATTGTGTAGGATCCACCCAAACTTTGGGTTGAGTACTGATCATCACACAAACAAAAGTATCCCTTGCATATTTGAAAATGAGAATTATACTTTGAAATAATAGAAACGATGAAAGAATAAAAATATGGCCTTGTTTATTAATCACTCCATTATTTTATCCTTTCTAATAATAATGTTTTAATTCAAAGAAATATAATCTCTACACTGACTAGTTAAATATTCTCAATGCAATTTTTAAATTTAAATTTATCTAAAAAACTCATGAAACTTAAAAAATTTGATTTAGATGAAACCCGTTGTCTAAAAAACTGGATCTAAAGTTCCTCTCAATTTCCTGAAATTTTGTTTTAAATTCATTCTTTTTTTATTGATACCAGCTCAAATAATAATGTTATGAAGTAATTTTTTGCATTTGCATACTTAAATATAAAACCATATTTTCAATAGGAATTTACTAATTTAAATTATTTTTATCAAAAATGTAAGGAAAATCTACTATTCAATTTGTACTATTAGGTATTCATTCGAAATTTTGAAATTTGATTCGATAAATAATCCTATTCTCACACCCGTAGCTGATATACTCACAGGTATGTGGAACTTTTCTGGCCGATATTCTTGCTGGAATGTGGGAATTTGGCAGCTGATATGCTCACAGGAATGTGAGAATTTGCTGGCTGATACACTCACAGGAATGTGGGAATTTGCTGGCCGATATGCTCACAGGTATGTGGCACTTTGCTGGTTGTTATTCTCACATTTACATGAGACTTTGCCAGTCAATGTACTTAAAGGTACGTGAAACTTTACTAGCAAATATTCCTACAGCCATATTCCCTTTCTTATTACTTTGCTCTCCTTATAGATCATAAGAAACAAACAAGATGTACACTCAACTTTGTCACTGTTACTATTCTTTACCATTGGTGCGTGTTGGCAGGCAAGTGTTTCCGGCAGAGAGTTTCCTACCTTGTCCACCGGCGCATACACACTGGTGTCATGCCCTACAAGTGCACTGCTTGTGGCAAGAGCTTCCGCTACAAGGTAGGTCGTCAGTGTCTGGAACTAGTTTCTGCTACCTGTAGCCTTAGTTAAGTTTAACTTTGGTTCAGGTATTTTTTTTTATCGATTTATACTAAAAGATATTGTTACTTATTTGGCCTGACTTAACTGATGCTAGTTTAAATAAATTTGGTAAAACACTAACTGTATTAAAATGTGATTTGAGCAGTAAAATGTTAATTAATCTAATTAGATATTTATTTTGTTGGGCCTTTTCTTGGTTCGGACTAATTTTTGTCTGCCAAACTTTGTGATATTTGTAATAAGAAGCATAGATATTTTTGATTTTTTTTTTTTTTTTTTTTTTTNTTTTTTTTTTTTTAATAGTTGACCTATCTGAAGTGTTTACCTAATTTATAATAATATTATTTATTTACTAATATAGGTACTATTTTTAAACATTATTAACCCATAGAAGTATCCTATTATTCCATTTCCCACTGTTTAAAGCAGTATTTTAAACCACAGTAAAGTAGAATTTCCGAGAGTTTGGTTGTGTTTTAATCCATCTCGGGTCCTCTCATTGGTAGTGAGAGACCATCTTGTATTTAATTTTTTATAAGTTCCATTCACACACAATAATGTGCTTGTTTGGGCTTTTTTCCTGGTTGGAGAATGCATTATTCACCATTGAATACTACTTTGTTCACAGCTCTATAATATACTGTGGCATGTGACTGTTTATAAAACTCAGATTATAAGATCCCATTTCAACGAGTGTATTTAGCAGGACTGCTCGACGATACCTTGTTTTAAATGGTTGTTTCCATGAGTGTGTGTGGTTTAATTGGCAGCGTTGCTGTCGCGCACAATCGCCTGTCCTTGCGACTAGCCACAGCATTTCCTAGCAGCACTGTCAGTGTAGATACATTAAATTAAATGGTCCTGTTTCCATGAGCAGCAGAAATATGCGCGACTCTTTCAAAACAGAACTACGTATTGTTGTGCTAGGCCAACAATACAGTATTAATTATTACTATAAAACATCCCAACAATCCTTTGAGAGTTTAGCTGTGGAAATGTTTATTAGTGAGATAGAGGTGCTACCAGCTGTTCGGGATTTCAGGTCATCTGAATACAGCAATAAGCAAGAAAAAAACAAGATCATGGGAATCATTGTGCAGAAAGTTTATACCAAATTTTGAACAAAAATTGCATGCTGAGAGGTGACCTGGTGGTCTAGGGGTAAGGTGTCAGACTTCTATGCTGGCGGCCAAGGTTCAATCCTCAGTCCCGGCACAGATTTATCTGATTACCAAACCCTTCCTTCACCTCTGACAAGACATCTTGTGAATGTGGGGAATGCCAGGCCTCCACCGTGGTTTGGATTCCACGTTAAACTGTAGGTCCTTCATTTCATCTCACAATCACCCTACCATTACACATTAGCGTAAGTGAGTATAACCCGAATGGGTAGTAAGACGCGGTGCTAATTAATAATAATAATAATTATTATTATTATTAGATTTATTTTAACCCTGCTAAAATTTCAAATATTGTTTTATTATTAGGTGTGCAGAGTAGAAGAGGTGTATACTATTTTAATACATATATCATTAGTTACACCTTAAAAATACTAACAATGTAGTTATTTCAAATTTGGGAATATTATTAATTTCAATTCACTTCAATTCATTTATTCAATAATTTTTAACTTTAACATAAATTACCATGAATAATCATACTTTAATGTATTATTATAGTCATAGTACTTAGGGTTTATTATTATTTATTTGAATACATAGACTATTAAATCTATTACATCTTTAAAACACTAACAATGCAATTATTTTGAATTTGAAAATACTATAAGTTAATAATATTCCACTTAGATTGAATTGAATAATACGTAAGAAGTTGGGTTCATTCTACATACTTATAAAACTTCCATTGTACTTATATTTTATTGTATTGCCATGGCACTTCACCAACAATGCTTTCAAAATAACTTGCCAAATGATCACAGATGTTTGTCGCATATTTCCCCCCACCTTTTACTACAGTCAAGGGCTCGTCATCTAAGCCTTCAACAGATAAAGTGTGCTCGAAATTATAACCATCTCTTGCACGCACATAATTGTGTAACACAACACATGAATTTACAATGTCTTCAACATATTCAATTTTCACATTTAATGGCCTGTGGAAATTCTCCATTTTTATTTGCAAGGAGTCCAAAAGTGCATTCTATATGTCGACGGGTATGACACAGCCGATAGTTGAAAATTATTTTCTTAGCATAGAGGTATTTTCCTCCAAATGGATGTAACAATTTGTCTTAAAGTTCAAATGCTTCATCTCCAACAAATACATATGGTAAACTAGGGCCATCTGTTGGAAGGCTAAGTTTATTTTAATGTAATTTTGTCTAGAAGTGTGAATTCTTAAATATGGAATAATTTGAGTTCTTGCCGTACGACCCTATGTCCACAAAGGTAAACAGTTAATTTGAATCGCAAACTGCTAATAGGACAGTTGAGAAAAAGTGCTTATAGTTATAAAATAGGGAACCACTGTCTGCAGGTTTGATTATATGAATATGCTTGCCATATATGGCTCCAATACAGTTCGGGAAATTGCCTTGCTTCTTAAGATCCCCTCTACATTTTTCCATTTTTGTTCTTTTAGCGGAGCCATACATATTATTATAGGAACTAGAATACGCCACATAACTTGGCAGACTTGCCTTACAATTCTTGCAGAGGTAGTTATACCAATTCTGAATGTGAAATATAGCTCGAAGAACGTACAGCCAGTTGCCAGATACCTGTAAACACATGTATATTATTAAATACACACACATTGTATCCATAAACACCAGACATACATTCTAACTACACAATCTGCTACCACTTTTGTAGTTTTTGTACATTGATATTATTACAGGTATTCAACTACATAGAAAGTGGAAGAATATTTGGTATAGCTACACCTATGAAGCTAAAATAAAAGAAGAATATTTGGTAAAGCTACACCAACACCCATGAAGCTAAAATAAAGAATAATATTTGGTACAGCTACACCCACACCCATGAAGCTAAAATAAAAGAAGAATAAATAGGGAAGTGCAGCTATTGAAAGGAAAACACTACATATACTTTCAGCAGATGAGCTTTTTGCAGCCATTCACTAAAAACAATCACACCAGTGACAGCTTTGAGGAGACAGAAAACTACAAACAAGAGGAGACTACACAAGAACCTGTCGAGGGACATCAATCTTAGTCTTCTGCTGAACCATTAAAAATAAAGCAAAAGCTACTATTCCCAGAACAAAAGCTTTATGAAGCACTAGCTGAGAGTGTCTCTGCTAAACTGAAGACATTTTAGCAAGTAATCAATGATGAAGATAGACATTTTATGCTCTCATTAGTATCATAGCTAAAGAAGGTTCCACAGGAACTAAAGCTTGATGTAACTCTTGAACATATTTAAAAGGTTTCATAATCAGAGCTCTTTAACATCAAGGCACCCTCCATTTACATTTTATCATAACCAAACAAATACTAACCTCACACACTCTACCCCGTCTACTAGTTTCAACCCAAGACCCATTTCTATTCAAGCCAACACACCTTCAGCAGTATTATCTGTGAACAATGAGTCGAAAGGCTCATATCTTGAGCTGTATTAACTAAACAAAAGCTATAAAGGCTAAACTATAAGGTTTTGATAATGCCAATAAATTTATTTTGGCGGATTTACTTGTTTCAATACTTATATATTATTGATTTGGGGTGTTCAAGTATTGAATAAACACCTTAGGGGGGGGGTGGGGGGTGGAGAGGGCCAAACAATGCCTATGTAATAAAAGAGAGAGACGAGATTGAATGAGGGAGGGGGAATCGCAAGTAAGTTAAAAAAATATATATCATAATGTTGTAATATTTTTAATTTTACCAGTTAATTACAATAAATTCACATTTACTGTACAACAATCTTTATTGTAAATTAATGTTAATTATTTTGACCCATTAATTTACAAGTTTACAATAATAACTACCAGCAATTTATAAAATGCATAAAAATCATGTTTATTTCTGTGAGAGGGAAGATTCAAAATGTCCAAAACAGTGCTTACGTAATACTTGACTTTACTTAGGTCCCTCTCCTCTATTAACTTAATAAACTTGTTTTATTGTATAATATGTTTCCTTACCTTAATGTCATAGAAAGTCTCTTTTCTGGAGGAACAAATGTAACATTTCACAAAGGATTATATTGATATTCGAAAATACTTGAAAAATTTGCCTCCGTCTTTTCTTATTTCATTAACTAATGTATAGAACTGTCCTGTTTCTAGTCTTGTTGAAAGAAGAGGGTGAACCCAGTACTGAAGATGCCGTCTTTATTTTTTTATAAATTCTTTTATGTAATAAAACAAGAGCAAGTACTTCATCATCGAAATCTATTTTATTACTGAAATCTTAGAAGGAAACATTGGTTTAATATTGGCAGCGCGACAGCAGCATTGATATGGGCGTTAGCAGCGCTGCTAAATACGCTCATGGAAATAGGCTCCAAATGTATTATTTTTGGAGAAGGGTCTTTTGACTTGTCAAGAATAGTCAAGATTCAAGAATTAAAAAAATAAACTTTCAAATTTTGAACCTGAAATTGTATTTGGAGCTATTATGATGCTTAGGCTGGTATTACACTATCACATTTTTCTTTAATCAAAGAAATATATTACATATATTTCTTTGATCAAATATATAATAAAATATTTAACACTGTCTTTGATCAAAGATGTGTTATTACACTACATCACATTTCTTTCAACATTTCTTTCACAGTCGCTACAATATATGTTATTAAAAAAATGGACTCCAATGGTTTAATTCCAAGTGCAGCGACTGTGAGTGCTATTCTGATAATCTCATTGTTGCTTAGAACGAAAAGAAAACCTGTTAAACGATTGTGGATTCTACCTTGGGTCTGGAGATGAAATTCAAGAGGGATTAACAGTTAGTCGCCTGCTAAAGGAACTTCAAACTGAAGATCCGGAATCTAATCAAAAATATTTACGCATGGACTGTGAAACTTTTAAATATTTGGTAGCAAGTCACTCCATTAATTAAAAGAAAAAAATACACACCTAAGAAATGTTAAGACTGATTCGCACATGTAGGATAATCTTTCAGTCGCCATTTTCTTTGATCAAACCTTAGAGCATGTTCTATAACGAAAATATGTGATCAAAGATTTGTAAAATATTTATGTGATCAAAGATCTTTGAGGAGTCGTCAAAGTTACATAACATTTTCTTTGATCACAGATCTTTGATCAAAGAAATTTGACATAAATGTGATAGTGTAATACCAGCCTTACTAGTGCAAATAGCTATAGGACAAACCTTTTAATCAAACCTCAGACCATTAATTTTCCACTAAACTGAGTGACCATTCACATTAAAACCAAAATTGTCATCATTTAGTTACCATTTCGGTTTTCTATAGCAACTGAAGACTTAATGTGAATAGAATCATAATCAAGGAAAAATCAAACATCCAGAGAAGTGATCCTCGTTAGATTCAGATTTGAGAAAGGTTATATTCAACCCATATCTACTCTAAAACAATAATTTCCTTTTACTACCCTGGCTGAGTTTGAGTTGGTGCTATCTTTAATGTTGTCTTTTATACCTGAAATTATGAGTGATAACTAGAGCTCAGATTTTTATGTAGTATTAAACTACAAAATATGTACATAAATCTGTAGTAAGATATGTAATAATGCAAAAATATGTAACATTGAGTAAACCTTCTATCCCCACATTAATATTACATACATATATTATCTAAACAAAATTTAATTTTATGAATGCTAATTTCTGAAGGAAGTAATATAAACACACTTATATAAATACATGCACATGTTAGGGGTGTGCCAAAGCTTTGAAACAAACATCAGCTTTGATTTCACTTCGAAAAAAATTCTGGCTAGGAAGCTTCGCCGATAAAAAATATTGACAGCTAACATTCTCTATTTATGTTCAATTATTGCCATTCTGAGCTTTTTTGTAGATTACAAATTAATATTCAAATAGAAAAAATCTGAGGTAATTGAATTGCATTTTGTGATTGTAACTTGATCTATCAGATTAAAACAAAATATTACAAACACTTGTGAAATAAAATGTCTTTCAAGTAATTTTAGTGTATAAAATAATGTAAATAACCACAATATAATATATTTTCAAGGCTTAAACAACCAACAAAAAATATTTGAACTTCTTCGACTTTGAGAGTATTTCATATATTTTATTCGAGTTAGCTTTGAATTGAAACAGTGGACTTTGCATACCCCTATTACACATACATTTACTTTCTTTAACAAGTTGTAATGCATTATAATTTTGTTTTTCATCACTTAAACTTCCCTTAACTAAATCCTTCAAATAAATGGTAGGGGTGTGTGAATAGAATTATTTATTGAATCAAATATTAAAATTTCGAGTAAATACCAAATAGTACAAATAAAATAGTATACTTTTCTTAAATTTTGCTTGAAAATATTTTAATTAGTATATTCCTATTGAAAATGGGGTTTTATATTCAAGTAAGTCTATTGGCAGAATGCAAAAAATAACTTCAAAACATTTATTTGAGCTGGTATTAATATAAAAAGACAGAATTTAAAATAAAATTTCAGGAACATTTGATCCAGTTTCATAGACAGTGGATTACACCTAAATATATTATTTTTTAAAATTAATTAATACACTATTGACAGAAATTTAAATTTAAAAATTGCATTGAGAATGTCTAACTGGTCAGTGTAGAGATTATATTTCTTTAAATTAAAACAAAATAAATTATTTTGATTGTTGATTTAGTTTTATTGGAATTTTAAACAAATAATTAATACATTGTCTTCACAAATTTAAAAAAAAATCATACTTTTACAACAAATTATTATTAAAAAAGGGCACTGAAACTGTTTAATCTGTCAATGTTTATTGAATTTTTTTATGCATATTGTTGTGAATAAACACAATTTGCTCAACATGCTCTGGACTAAGGCTCTCCCTCTGGTGTTTTACTACATTTCCTTCTGTTGAACACATTCTTTCACTTGCTAATTCTTAAATGCTCTCTAGACTGGACACCCTTATAATCTCTATTCTGTCTGGGTCACCTCCTTGTCTGGCTATCTAACAACAGACTAACACTCAAATGGTTGAGCTTACAATACTGCCCTCCCCCCTAAATTTTAACACACCATGAAATATAGTAGAGTAGCTATTTATATCCTTCTCTACTTTAAATATTTAATTGCAAGCACTTTCACTTGTAAAACAAGCACCCACGAGTCACATGGCTCCCAACTGTTTGTCTCTCCACCAATGTTATAATACCTCTTACCCCTTTTACCAACACTTAGGCAGGCCACAACCACCTGCATGGTTTTAACACTGATAATCCCCTTCCTTCATATTGAACAAAAGACAAGAGTATTCTTAACTCTTGAGTCACCAAATTATCTGGCTACCCGTTTATCTCGCACCCACTGGTCTGGACAGGACTTTTAAGAGATTTATTACAGTACTATTTGATCTTGCTATTTGAAGTTTCGAATTGAATATTTGACTGTTAATTATTCAGAATTATTTGAATTTTTTAATATTCACACCCCCTAATAAATTGCATTATATAACTTATTTTAGAAATAATATAAATACTACAAACTTTCAATAAAACCCCCATTATCGTCAGCTCTTTGAAAACAAGTAAACTTCAGACCACTCCAGAATTTTTAGTGTCATTTTCCTAGAATTTTTTTTTTTTGTCTGAGGTTAAATGTTTGATCTCAACATACAAGCCAGTATTATTATTTCACTTACACCTATAGACATGGTTGGTCTTGTTTGCTTTTCAAAAGACTATTCTCTTCACTGCCTTACTGTGACAGACTTTAAATTACATTTCCATCATTTGTCCTTTGTCTTGCCACTTTATATCAGTTTCTTTTCCTGAATAAAGAACAACACAAAAATGAGCTCATCAAATCCAAAAATAATTATTGTTTTTAAAACTTGTCAACTTGTCTAATTATTGTTTTTAAAACTTGTCAACTTGTCTTTAAAGGGCGAGACATACTGCTGAGGCCACTATATGACAATGCTATATTCCTTCCCCTTCACAGCATGAGAAACGTCAGACACAAATCTACACTACAGCAACCGTAATCCTCTCTGGCGACTTAGACTTTGCTCACTGCCATCCTTTCACTGTACACATTCCTTTATAATAGTACTGGTTGCCTGAGAATTAGTGACACATCATTTAAAAGTACTTTCCCTGGGAAAGACAAAAATAGAACCATTATTAAATAATACTATGCAAACTATGTAATTTTATGTTTTATCTTCAAAAGTTTGTGGAATTCAGTAAAATATATATATCAAAAAACTGTTGGTAAATTTGGTGTGTTCTATAGGTGAGTCAGCGCACCCATAAGTGCCCATCCCAACCCCCGGGAACTGTTGTCCGTCAATCTGGGGACCTCCTGCAGAAACTTTTGAATTACAAGACGCAGGTAAATATGGGATCTCATCTTATTTTGTAAATTGGATTGTATGATTGTATTATATCTGGTGTATAATCTAGGATTATGCAGGTGGAGGGTGAGTTGTGAATTATCTGGCCTTGTGCAGGTGAAGGGAAGAATTAATTATTTCAAGGCCTTTGCAGGAATGACATTTTTACTTAAGAAAATGACAATTTCCCGCAGGAACAGGAAAAATTTTAAAAATAATTTTATGATTTAGATCTGTTTATATATTATTCTTACCAAGAATCTTACTATAGGTAGTCTTAAAATAAAAGTGATTAACCTTGGGGGTATGAGTCTAATTAATAGAAGATGAGGTTAGTTTAACTTTATTAAATTAATAAGATTGTTACTGAACATAAAATACAAATGTAACTTTAATTGTAATTTCCAGGCCTCCACCGTGGTTCGGATTCCACGTTAAACTGTAGGTCCTGCATTTCATCTCACAATCACCCTACCATTACACATTATTGTAAGTGCGTATAACCCAAACGGGTAGTAAGACGCGGTGCTAATAATAATAATAATAATTGTAACTTAAGTTGGTATTAATTTTTTCACAGAGTTTCCACAAAAGCCTAAATTTCTTTTCTATGAACTATCTGGCCTTGTGCTGGTGGAGGAGGGACTATATTAATTGTTTCTTGCGTATTCTATGCTCTTGTGCAGGTGGAGGGAGACTGTAATAGGTATTTATGGTGTACTACCTGGCCTTCTACAGGGGGATTGTGGACTACATTATCTGACCTTGTACATGTGGAGTGGGAACTAATATTATTCATCTCAAGTTATATTTGTGTACTATCTGATTTTGTACAGGAGAATTGAGGACTGTATTATCTGACCTTGTACATGTAGAGTGGGAACTAATAATTTTGATCTAAAGTTATATTTGTGTACTATCTGGCTTTGTGCAGGCAGGTCTTGAAGAGCTTAGAGCCCAAAAAGAATGGATAGCAGAGCCCTCTGCAAGTAAATTCACCATTATGATGGGGGCAGAGATCCAAAACACTCCATCTGGCCCAAAGTCGTTCCCTGTGAGTCACACTCAGGCTATTGAGCACTCTGAGATGGCCCCTATCAGCCATGAACCGTCACTGTACCGTGTTTCCCCACTCAATGACCAATCAATACTTACGATAGTTAGTGGGGATGGTCCGCCGAGAGAGGGTAAAGAGGGGCCACTTGGAGAGACAGAGATAGCAGAGACCGAGCCTAAGTCCCTCTCCGAGACCACAGACTTCTTCAACCTGGTGATGTCTCCGCCCCTGCAGTCTCTACCCTCTCCTTCTGAGAGGCTGAAACATCTGTCCTTGTCGACTGATGAGCGTATCTACCAGTACGTGTTTGACAGCAACGACGGTCATGATGTGTCATGTCAAGGAGAGGCGAGCACTCCCAACACTCAGGAGCAACTACAAACCATCAATGAAGAGTCATTGAAACAGCTGCTACTCTTTGGCTCTTTAACTTGAGTCTTGTTGTGAACTTTACTCATTTTATGTCACTTAGCCACCACAGTTTAGAGGTACATATGAATGCATGTCTAGTTTACATCCTGAATTGTAATTTTATACATTTGCAGTTTACATTTATACTTTGTAGTTATAAAATATATGCCAATATGTTATTAAAACCAAACAACCAAAATCCATGAGAAAATGTTTTTATGGTTGATTTCAATGTTTGTATCTATGTGGCCCAACATTTCATTGCCCATGGACTCTGTATAGTGCAGAAAACGTCGGCTTGCAAGACAAAAATAATAGTAATGAAAATGATTAATAAGATGTAAAATTTTTGCTGTTAAAAATTATTATAACAATACCAATATAGTATGTTAAATGACCGAGTTTGTTTTTGTGATCCGAGATAATAATCCAGATCATAGTCATGCCTTTTTATTTTATTTCTTTAAAAACCTGTTGAGATTGGCAGGTCAGAAGAAAACAAGTCATGAGTTTGGCCATGCTGACCTACTTGAGAGCTTTAATAAAATTTGCAATACTTTGGAAGCTTACACCAAAATAGGATAGCTGCCTATAAATATAGCTATGTAGCGTATAATATATTCATTACATATTTACACAAAACATAAATCAAAACAAGACTTGTTAAAGTGGAAATGTAGGGAACGTGAGAAAATACCTTTTTTTTTACAGGTTTTATAGCAAAACATTTTTTTGGCCAAAATAAATAAATATTGCTTCAATAAAAACACAAGAGTTTAATTTTCATTACATGATGATAACAACGGTTTTTGAAAATCTCTCATGAGCATAGCGGCATTAGATGACAAACTTTTTAAATGAAGATAGAAAGTTATCATTAAATTCTAGTACACCCTTGACAGGTATTAAAGAACTGTTGATGTTGTTATCATGTGAAGAAGAACTGAAGTACCATGGGCCAGATATCAATGGTAAAAGTGTTATTCCATGTCTTAGAATATTTTTTAGATATTTGGTGTAATCTTCTCTGATGTTAGGAAACTTCTTAGTTTACTATAAATTATTCTTACCTATTCCTGCTTTCAGCTCCACCCAAGGCTACAGAATATCGCTAGCCAAGACACAACTGGAAATAAGCACAAATTAATGAAAGGGTCAACTAGATCCAGTTTTAGAAGAAAACAATATCGAGAATGTTCTGTACTAATTTATAGCCATAGCATAATTTTGCGATAAATATTCTATCCATTTGCCACTGGTGATTACAGAAGCCTATTAGAGACTGCTGACATCTGAATGGATTGAAGATTGTAGACGCCACTTCTATCCAGCTAACTACATTTCTAATATAATATTAAATGTCTGTATTCTAGACCTGATTGAAAAGTCGATACCTGGCTGGTTGCAATGATTAAGATTTTCTGTCCCTTCTTCAGGCCAATTCTGGTGCGTTTGCTTTAATTATACACTCATTTTGTTTAAATTCAAAAGTACAGGTTGTGGATACCTACCACGTCCAGTAAGAGGGTTAACACCAAAACAAATTTCGCTTACAAAAAAAAAATTACATTGTGCTATATTATCCTATTATTATTTTTTTCATCCATTACTGTTTCAAGCTTATGGCCTAGGTCAGTTTTTTTTTAATTCAAGTCATATATTTTTCCACCACCGACTAGCTAAGCCTGTCATAGTTTAATATGCCTTATAATCTATCTTAAGGCTAGGACAGGCACATGGCTGTTAATTTATCAATGTAACCCATATTTTCATCACTGATAAATTTTCCGCCATGCCAGGAATCGAACCCAGGGCCCTTAGCTCAGTGGGCAGACACGCTACCGACTGAGCTAAGGTGTCGTACCCTATATCATTCTATTACAATAATAAAAGAGACAAACCACTTTTATAAAACAAATTACTTGACTTGGTATCAAAAGGGAGTCTCTTCCTACTCTAAACAGATGTTTGATAATTTATTTGATTAACTGAGAATAACCTTTGAAGCATATGTAGAATGGGTTTTCCTTACTATCACCGGCTCTTCAATCAATGTTTTGTTTCAAAAATTTGCATTGATTGACAAAGCTTCATAATCGTCAAACACAGATTTTTTTTAAGAGAAGTTGAAGCTGTGAATCTTCACACACCTGTAACTATTAATAAGTAAATCTTTTTAAGGAATATATCTTTACTCTTTGAGGTGTTCGTTATACATGGTAACATGAAAGAAGGTAGGGGAGTTTGGAAACACACCAAAGAGAAACGCAATATGGCTTAAAGAAGAACATAGAAGACATATGCAATAGTAAAACAAGTCACTTAAAACCCACTGGTATAATAGTAAGCTAGCTTGGGCTTGGATAATACTAGCAATAGACAGGACAAATAAACCAAATAATTCCAGGGGAGTTTCCTTTATCCAATTTTTAATAAGTTTTGTTGAAGCGCTTAAGGCAATTGGCCCTTTTAATTTGGCATGGAAATGCAGAGCCATGGGAACAAACGGTTATCTTTAAGAGTTTTTATTGTTTTGCAATTTTCTTTTCGGAAACAGTTTGTTCAAGAATAAAAGCATGTTGATTAAGTTATACTTTTTTTTATACGCACCTTCGTTATAATTGTCAGTGATCAAATATCAATAATTTTGACATTTTTCAATAGAAAAATGTTGGCTAAATAAAAGAATGTTACACCTAATAATCATTGATTCATTATCTTTGAAGAGATGTTGAAAATATTACTTTAAAAATTTAACTCGTTTTTTGAGAAAACTGATATTTCCAAACGTATGATTTTTTTGCAACCTGTCCGGTTGTTAGCACCATCTATGGTTTCCATGATCCATCTGTTATTGTTGGCGCAGAAGGATACTTTGGTCAGCTGTGAAGCCACACCACGCCTTTCACCCTCCCTCCCATCATCCCACAAAATAGATGTACTTGCATTCGACAGGGCCAAGGGCCTTAATGCAAATTTGTAATTCTAGGAGCTTAGTTCCAATACTGCAAATAGAGTACAGCAACCAAAGTGTTAACAAAACTATATTAGTGGAGATAAAGGTTATTGCTAATTTGTTTGGTAAAAAGTTAACATTAGGCATACATTATAATACATTTGTTTATTTAAGATTTAAAAAAAATCACTGCATCTGTGCGGCGCTACCCTTAGCAGACATGGGCCCCCAGTTTTTGTTTAGTGTTATTAAAGTAGTTTACCTCTATATACCCATTTTCAGCCTTAATAAGGTATCAAGAAATGACTTAAAAGGTAAATATATGTAATAATTATAGAAGCTGTATTTTTATACATATAAGGGTTGATTTACCTCCAACCTACTAGATCTGTATAAAGGTACAAAAAACAACTGTGCTAAGTTTGAATTAAATCTGCCAATGCCTTCAAAAGTTATCATGAAACACATCCGCCACAGATATACGAACAAATGCAAATGGGTGGAGTTAAAACAGAAAACTTGTTTCACTCATTCACTAAATCAAATCTCATGATTATGGTTTTATTTAAATTTACACTCTGACCATATTTGCTAGATTGCCTATAGAGGAAGCCTACTAAGAGCGCGGAAGAAAAATTTTCCATCCCAACTTGTGTTTATATCCTGTCACCTAAGCTAGCACAGGGCTCCCCAAATCGAATAGCCCTGTGCAACCTAACTGTTTGCACACTCTTAAGTGTGCCCCTAAGTTTGTTTATGCAGGTCTCACAGTTGGTTTTTAAAATCCCTAAAACCTAGTTTTTTTTTACAATTGACAGATTTTTATGATGCATGATTTATGAGGGTATATTGTAGAGTTGGGTTGAATCCACCATTTTACAAATCCGAATCTCCAATTCACTCTCAAATCTGAATCTTAGAAGAAGAAGAAAAAATTAACTTAAGAGGGAATATAAATATAATAGAATAATAGAAAATACAAATAGTAACCAAATATTAACACTCTTTCTTATAGTTTATTCATTATAATATTCATACATCCATTTAAGTGTTAAATTAGTGGTTTGAGGCCTGGTTGTTAAGTTCATTTTATATTTATAATCTGTTGTGAACATCCAATAAATAGTATTAAGGCTCTAAAACAAATTTAACTTGAAAAGATAGAAGAAACTTTTTTTTTAAGAATTTGAGTGTTGAATCTACAATTTTTTTTAATCCTGGAATATCATCACGGATTCAAGGATTTGAAGTATTCAAGGGCCCATCCCTAGTATGTTGTGGAAAGTGCCAAATAACATTTGATTAAGACAAACTGATAGTAATAGGTACAGAATTGATTTCTGATCAAGAAACATAAATTCTACAAAACTGTTTTCTACTGTGTGTAGTATGAAATTTAGTCATGAGAAACGTTGGTGCCACACTAAACACACTTGAGGTCAAAACAAACTGACGATATTGTAGATTGAAATTATTAGAACCTCTTCGAATGGATTTGGGTGCTGTGGATAGTAATGACAGAACTAGTAACTACTTAGTTTTCACATTGTTACGTCTCAGCAACAAAACCCCACCTTGTACAACATGAAAGATGCAGCAATATATTAAGTGGAATTAGTATTACTGTGCAGCGAATACATACTGAATTTTCTAAAGTATAAACTACATTGTTTTAAGCACTGTTCCCAAAATAAGCCCTTTTCAAATTATATTTATCTGGTACTAGAGTTAGTTATTTTATGAGAGTTGCACTAGGGTCCTTACAGGAAATAAAATACTTGGTGATGTGACAGTAATTTGAATTTATATATTCCTACTTTATCGATGATTTATACTAAAAAAAACTGTGGCGTCGGCCCACAGTCGAACCATACTGACTGATGATTTATAACATGATAAGGGAAAATACGACTTTAATTCCTCTCTTATTTTACATCAATGAAATTGCCTCCTTATTTACTCTCTAAGCTTAAAGCCTAGTCCAGATTATAGCAGAGCAGAACATGTTCGTTGTTCTGTTGGCTGTTCTGAGTGTCTTAACTTTAACAGAACATGAATCAAATAGCCAAAGCTATTATTATGCTTTTTAGTGATGATTACTCCATCTAAATATCATTTTCGGGAAATTGATAAATGACACCTTGACACGGGAATCGAACCTGGGAACTTTGGCTTATTACGCCAATGCTCTAACCACTGAGCTATCCAGGAATCGTCCTGTGCCCAGGTTCATTCTTCACTAATATTTTAAGGCAGAGTCTATGATGGACGTGCGGAAATCGTCATAGCTTGTGATCTTAATGAAATCACACATTTGTAGCCAACGATTTCCGCATGTCCATTATTGACTGCCTTAAAATATGAGTGAAGAATGACTCTGTGCATGTTTGCAACGTGTTCCCATAGTTGATAGCCTCATAAATTATATTATAATTTAATCATTTTCTCTCTACTTTAGTTGTTATTCATTGGTGGTGTGGTGAGTATGTGTGTGCAGCTGCATATATATTTATCCACTACTACCAAAGCAAACTAAGCCCAAAACCCTACAGATGTTGGATGACAAGATTATATTTATTTATTATTTAGCACCGCGTATTACTACCCGTTCGGGTTATGCGCTTTAAGTACTAATTACGCTAATTGATTGGGAATTGGGAAGGTTGAATTAGAGGAAGTGAACCCGCATTTACGTGGAGGGAGAGTGAACCACCCCCAGTTCACCCGACCGAGATTCAAACCTCGATCTCCCCGTCCTCGGCGGTCGAGCTCAACACGACTAGCGCGTTAACCAACTACGCCACCGAGGCGGGTAAGATTATATCAGAGTAGGAATGTGTGCAGTGGGTTGAGCTTATTGGCAGATTTGTAATTTCAGTCAATCAGTGGAATGTATTAAAAAAAAATCATGCAAATGCATCCATGGGATCTTTGGATCACTGTTTTTCTACAATCTGTTAAAAACAGAAGATTTTTATTTTTCAACAAACACACACAAAGAAATACATTCACCAAAATATATATGTACCTACTTAAAAAACAAACAAAATACAGGTGTGAGGCGCCTACAGTCCCACAAGACTGGATGTTTGAGGGGAAACGTTCGTCAAGAACTGCAAACTCCTGGGCCGAACAAAAACATCCTTTGATGTGAAGATCAAAAATCGACAAAATCGGCTCAGAGCCAAACAGAATCACGAACAAATTTTTCTACAGATAAATGTTTATAAAAACGTCCAAAACGGGGTATGTTGTTAAATAAATGTCCTATCTAATCTAGTAAAATACACATAATTTGTAAACATATAGGCCTAAACAATACAAATTAGGTATTCATATCGAGATATAATCTGATCGATATTTATAATATGCAAAATATAATTATAATAAAAAATAAAATACATATCACAAGGTAGAATTAGTTCATAATTCCCTCTAAAGATAATTCTAAAGAGTAATTTATATCGCTCGGTAACAATCGACTGTGGTAGGCTCAGTATTTACTTTACAACTATTATCTTATTTGATTTCTGCAGTTTTAATTTGGTAAATTTTTGTTGTATGGCTAAGCACTTATTTAAAGATATTACCAAGATTTATGTAGTTTTTTGTTTGTATGCATCTATAAACTAATACGTAACAAAAATATAATTAATAATAGTCGATAGCTGCTATCTCGATATTTGCCAGTCACAGTATTTGGTCAAGCATGTAATCTTAAATCTTGTATTGCTCGTGAGTAGAACAGCTGGCTCTTATTGCAGTAACTACTCTTTAGTGAGATATTTGGCTTTTTATTTCGGGTTTAGTGCTAATATAATTCAACTAAAGAGTACAATTTAACGTGGCATATTTATACTTTTGACTGCTCGAGGCGTGAAAGTAGAATGCAACTATGTTTCAAAGTGCACTGCTTCGTTCCATGGACGTTTATTGTTTAAGTGTAGTTTTGAAGTTTTCGTTTGTATGATGTCAAATGTATATGAAACTATTAATAAACAATCGTTAAAATTAATATATCGTGTTTGGATAAATTAGTTTCAGTAATTTGGAATACGCAAGGAGGTAATATATGAATATAATTTGTATTTATGTTTTGATCTTATTTTCAGAAAATTATTTTGTTTGTGTTTTTGAGGCCTTGGTGAACAAATGGCAACATAGCCTTCAATGGTGGCTCTGAATTCCTTTTGTCTTAAGTGTTTTCTAATATAGTGTCGATTTGTGTTGGTTTGATTATGAGTTTGATGAGCCAAATGTAAGGATGTTAGCTGTATTCATAATTAAATATTTTTAAAATCAACTTTTCTAATCAAATTTATAATTGTAATTGGTTTGCCAAATCGATTGACAAAGTTGGCTTGTTGGCACCGGAGCATAAAACTGACTAAAATAGATTAAAATTTGTAGTAAACTAATTAATATGTTTATTACGCTAGAGTTTGAGACTTACTATTGTGTAACTGCGTTATGGTTGAGTTTTAATTGAAGTTATACCTAGACGTTTTGTTTATTGGGTTGGGTTTTTCTTAGGCCTTGTTGCATAATGTTGGAATAGACCTTGCTAAAAGATACTAATATCGAAATGCAAAAAACCTATGTTGAAACCATATATTTAAGATGTACCCTTTTTCTTTATGCGTTTGCTATAAGCGTTTTGAAGCTTTAAATTTACACATTGCTCAGATTTGGTCACACAAGGGAAGCTTTGCTTTGTGAGAAAAATTGCCAACTTGGAAAAATTAAATTACAAAATAGGAAAAGTTTAATTCTTTGTCCTGCTGTAGATGGGGTAAAAGGTAAGTTTTGATAGATTATCTTTATCATTTCTCAGTTCTTATCAGAATCCTGACTAGGCCTAATACAGACTCTTAGATGAGTCGAGACCATGTTTGATGTGATGGCTCTAGAAACAAAGATATTTGGATCATAACTAATTTGTAGGCCTATATAAAAACATAGGCTACTGTAATGTAACTGAAAATCTTTCAACCCTCTTGTTCTAACACACAATTAAAAATGACTTAACTTGTTAATCCTCCACTTAGCTTTTGCAACATTAGTTGGTATAGTGCCTTATTTATAAAGCATAGCCTAATATAAACATATTTTTTCTTGTTTTGTTACATTATGTGTATTAATATTAGTATGACATAATAAAGAAGACTGAATCGATTGAATACTACTGAGATCTTAAGTTTGACCATTTTGAATAATTATATAAAACTTAACTAAAAAAAATTAACAAGAAAAATATGTATATATATTTCGCCAAACTGTTGTGTTGACCCATAATCATTTGCGCTATAATGTTGATTTTATTTGTGTTGTATGACATTTTCCCTAAACAATAAATAGTTTATTTGATCAATATTATTCTAAATTGTTATTCACTAACGCATCAAGATTAGGTTGGGTAAGAACCATAATTATATAATATAAGTTATGGAAGTTTTGCAAACTAGCTATGCATTAGAGGCTAATTGTTGTTTAAAACTTTAATTTGCATCACTTTTAAATATAAATGTGAAATCATCTATTTTGTGTCAGTTGTAATAGGTTTAGTTTGGATGGATTATTGCATGAATTTACATAAGTTAATTTCATAAGTACCTGGCTGTTCAAGATTTATTCAAACAAGATAAAAAATATAATGTAACTGCGGATCATTTGTAAGAACTGTTTGCTTTGAAAAAAGATGAAATGTGATCATTATAGAAGTTTGTGTGTTTGTTAAAATGATCATTCTTTGGAATATAGTTTTAGATATGCCATGTGTTATTGAATTCAAATTCACACTTGTTTTAAGAAATCAGGTCAGGTCAGCCTTATGCTGTTTCTTAGAAGATTTTTTTTTTGTTTTGTCAAAAAGCTAACAATATAGGCCTATATTTTATTTACTTAGCATTTAAATTGATTTTCCCTAATAGTTGAGTTAAGTTTAAACATAAAATGTTTGTATTTTGTAAATAAAATAAAATCTTATATATCAGTAACACCAGAAGTCCGGTACTATATACCATTGGGTACTACTGTTTTGATAGCTTGCAAACCTTTCACCCCATCTCTTATAATAAAACATTGGTTAGTACTGTTTGATAGACTGCAAAACTTTCACCCCATCTCTTTAATACAACATTGGTTAGTACTGTTTGATAGACTGCAAAACTTTCACCCCATCTCTTTAATACAACATTGGTTAGTACTGTTTTGATAGCTTGTAAACCTTTCACCCCATCTCTTATAATACAACATTGGTTAGTACTGTTTGATAGCCTGCAAAACTTTCACCCCATCTCTTTAATACAACATTGGTTAGTACTGTTTTGATAGCTTGCAAACCTTTCACCCCATCTCTTATAATACAACATTGGTTAGTACTTTTTGATAGCCTGCTAACCTTTCACCCCACTTCTTTAATGCAACATTTGTTAGAAATGTTTGATAGCTTGCAAATCTTTCACCCCATCTCTTATAATACAACAATGGTTAGTACTGCTTGATAGATTGCAAATCTTTCACCCCATTTCTTATAATACAACAATGGTTAGTACTGCTTGATAGCTTGCAAATATTTCACCCCATATCTTATAAAACAACATTGGTTAATATTGCTTGATAGCTTGCAAACCTTTCACCCCATCTCTTATAATACAACATTGGTTAGTACTGCTTGAGATCCTGCTAACCTTTCACCCCATCTCTTTAATACAACATTGGTTAGTACTGTTTGATAGCCTGCTAAACTTTCACCCCAAACTTTTAATACAACATTGGTTAGTAATGTTTGATAGCTTGCAAACCTTTCACCCCATCTCTTATAATACAATATTGGTTAGTACTGTTTGATAGTCTGCTAACCTTCCACCCTTTCTTTTTAATACAACATTGGTTAGTAATGTTTGGTATCTTGCAAACTTTTCACCCCATCTCTTTAATACAACATTGGTTAGTACTGCTTAATAGTCTGCAAACATTTCACCCCATCTTTTTAATACAACATTGGTTAGTACTGTTTGATAGTTTGCAAACCTTTCACCCCATCTCTTATAATACAACATTGGTTAGTACTGTTTGATAGCCTGCAAACATTTCACTCTATCTCTTATAATACAACATTGGTTAGTACTGCTTGATAGTCTGCTAACCTTTCACCCCATCTTTTTAATACAACATTGGTTGGTAATGTTTGGTATCTTGCAAACTTTTCACCCCATCTCTTTAATACAACATTGGTTAGTACTGCTTAATAGTCTGCAAACATTTCACCCCATCTTTTTAATACAACATTGGTTAGTACTGCTTGAGAGTCTGCAAACCTTTCACTCTATCTCTTATAATACATGGTTTAGTACTTTTTGATAGCCTGCAAACCTTTCACTCTATCTCTTATAATACAACATTGGTTAGTACTGCTTGATATCCTGCAAACCCCTCATCTCTTATAATAATACAACAACAGTTATACATCACTTTCACAATAAACTAGAGCAAGAGTGGCCAAACTTTTGGATCCATAATGCTACTCCATAGAAGGACAATCCATTGCAATTGTCTACAAAACCATGTGATTATGTCCTTTGTTTAGATGGTATAAATAATTGAAATCCATTTAATGATTTTTAGTAGTAAAATTATATTACTTTTAAAAATTTATTGGCTACATAATGCTTTCAATATAAAAAATTATTTCCTTACTAACACTTGACTTTGATATTGTTGTGTGAAACAACATATCTTCAGATAGTTTATTGATTGAGGGTTTATATTTACTGAGGTGCAAAACTTATTGAATGAGGTTTTATATTTACAGGTACAAACAGGCAGGATTGTAAATACTCATTAGTTAAATGGGTTTGTTATTTCGATTCGCTAAACATAATTTGAGAAAAAGCTGCTTTGCAGATGTAGGTTGAATCCAATATCGCAGTCAAATGAAGAGCATGGGTACTTTTCTTAATGAAACAGAGCCCAGGAATTATAATCGTAGGTATCTGCTTTCATGGGGATATTAGATTGCAGTTTTAATGTACCTTTCCCCACATCGGAAACACTCATGTAAAAAATAGAAGAGACCACTTCGAAAATACCTTCATTGTATTTCACCAAAGGGGAATTAGATAAAATTTAAAAATCAATATTGGATCAAACTGCTTCAGATCTTGAAATTGCCTTTCTTATTCATGCCAAAGTTTTTGTATTTAAGTGGAAAAGATCTCAGAAGTGCAGCCTTCTTCTATTTAACCTTTTCTAAGCCAGGAAAATTATTTAAATATACTTTTTCAAGCTTCAGTTTTAAAAGTATCAATTTTGACTTGAAATCATTTGTGGAGCTAACTTATTCAGTCATGCTTTTTTTCCTTCCCCTAAAGTTTAAGGTTGAAGGCACTGAGCTATTAAATCAGTCAAAAAAGCTAAATTGTGTAACCATGGTGCATTATGTAATTGCTGAAAACCCTTCTTTAATCTTATTTTAATCACTCACCAAGGTGATCGACCTAACAAGTGACCGTGATCAACCGGTCGATTACAGTAGATTGTTTGGTCACCTCTAGACTAGACTATAGACAACAGGGAGATCAGGGTTTGAATCTCGCTCGTGTATATTCAAGGTGGTTTTCCCTAAATGGTTTTACACTAGCTTTCTACACAAATATGGGTTATCTTACTCTAGATTTAACCTTAATCATCCCTAACACATTATCGTAATTATGTGTATAACCGGAAAATCTAACAAGATATGGTCCTAAAAAAATCAGTTACTACTGCTTAATAGCCTGCAAACCAGTGCGGTTATAATTTTACCGAGCCCAAAAAACCCAGTTGGATTAATAATGTCATGATCATGATCAACTTAACTTTCATGTACAATAGGCAACATCCATGTAACATAGATAATATTTATGTGCTTTTCACTTAATATAAAGAAACTAGTGTGTGATTAGGAGTCACATAACATAACAATTTGAGCAAAACACAAAGGATTTGGTTTCTTATTTCTTCTTTTTCCACTTTAAAATAAAAATATATTTCACTTGATCCTGAATAGGCTTAATTACTATATTTGCTTGATTGGTTAAATTAATAAGCATGTATATAACATTAAATTAAACCATTTAACCCAATTGGGTTGGAATTTTTTTTAAAACAGACATTTTAATTTCAACCATGTCGCAAATCCTCTATCATTTATAGGCCAACAAAATTGGTTGCTACTGCTTCAAAGGAAGAAAAACCATTCACTACCCCATCCCATAATTTACATCATTTGCTGCTACTGCTTGCTAAGTAGCAAACACTACCCTCCCTCTCTGTACAACATTTGTTGCTATTGCTTGTTAGGTTGCAAACCCTCCCCCTTTCTGTACAATACTGGCTGCTGTTGCTCAATAAGTTGAAAACCCTCCACCCCCTTTCTGAACAACAATGGCTGCTATTGCTTGCTAGTTTGCAAATCCTCCCCCCTCTCTGTACAATACTGGCTGCTGGTGATCTGGTGGTCTAGGGGTAAGGTGTCAAACTTCTATGCTGGCGGCCGGGGTTCAATCCTCGGTCCCGGCAAAGATTTATCTGATTACCAAACCCTTCCTTCACCTCTGACAAGACATCTTGTGAATGTGGGGAATGCCAGGCCTCCACTGTGGTTCGGATTCAACGTTAAACTGTAGGTCCTTCATTTCATCTCACAATCACCCTACCATTACACATTAGCGTAAGTGCGTATAACCCGAATGGGTAGTAAGACGCGGTGCTAATAATAATAATAATAATACTGGCTGCTGTTGCTTGATAAGTTGAAAACCCTCCACCCCCTTTCTGAACAACAATGGCTGCTATTGCTTGCTAGTTTGCAAATCCTCCACCCTCTCTCTGTACAACATTTACTACTACTGCTTGAGAGCTTAGCCTACATGTCTCTTTATTAAACTTAATATATATTTATTATGTAATAGAACTTTAGTTATTATATATTAAAATGTTACAGATTTTTTATATGAGATAATTGGTATTTTTAGCCCCGTGATCGAGTGCCAATTATAGTGATATCACTTACACTTACGAAATAAGTAAGACCTTTAAAACTGCACATGATTTATTAAGATGATTTCACCTTCGACACTGAAGATATAATTTTAGATGATACAGTTTAGTTGAACTTGGTCGGCAGGGGAAAGCCTTTTTTTTAAGCAATATTTGTAAAACAATGTTGTAATAATTAGTAGAATACAAAAGAGTATTTGTTAAACACTTTTCATAATTTTTTTTTTTGCAAAGTGAGTGTGTGTTTAGTTGTATGCATTCACTCGGAGTTTTGTTTAAATTCTTTTCACTTCCTTTTATTATTATTATTGATTTTATTATTATTGATTTATAATTTTTAGCACTATTTGAATTTTTATCTTTAAATAGTATGCTTACACAATCCTGCCTGATCTTATAAACAATTTTTTTTTCCTAAATATGTGTCTGTAATACTAAGAGTAATGATTGGGCTGTATGTTGGTAGTCAACCATACATCATGAAGTAGGTTATTTACTAAAGTGGATGAATCAAAGAAGAGAGATGCCTGTTTGGGATCTTGATTTAATCATTTATAAATTATAAATACAATTTGGCCCTGATGGATCCTTGAGGTACACACTGCAGACTGCTAACTCTGCTTTCTTTGTCCTAGAAATATAGCTGGTGTTATATTATCCAGTACATATGGAACCACAAGGGCAACCCAATTGTAAAGTGGAGTGTTGAGGGGAGGGGGTTCATCAAACCAGGTGTTTATATCTGACAGGAGCCCCTTGAATTTGTGTGTGATAAGGATTCTTTACTAACACTCCATCAAAATAAATATTGAGGTAGAATAACAACTTATTTATTGCAAGAGTTGTTTAGTAACTCGCATGTAAACAAATATTTTCAAGATTTGTTTGAGCTCAGCAGCTTAGTTATTTGATAGGCCTATCTATATCTATTAAGGGCTCAAGTTGACAGGTACTAATAGGTAGATTACTTGTGCTTTTGTAAGATGTAAAGTGTGGGAAGGCCTATCTATAGACCAGTTCTCTTCTTAGAATGTTTTTAAATCCATAAAAAAATACATGTATTGAAATACATTTATAAAAATATAATTAGGTAAAAACTTGTAATCCATATGTGGGCTTAATTATTAATACAATAGATTTAAAACATAGTAAAGTTAAAGTTAAATTTAAACATCTTTTAAACTGCTGTGGTACATTAATACTAATTGGAGAAATTATAAATTTAATCTAGAAATTAGTGAAACCGATGTAATTTTTATTTTTCTCCTTTCATTGTCACAAACCCCCTTAAATCTAGCCACGTAACCCCAAGGGGTGGTGAATGGACCCAAAGTTGAGAATCATCTGCCTGTAACCATGTTACTATAATCTATTGATATTGTAAGTGATATTTTTAAGACCTTGAAGGTGTTGCTGTGTTACAGGACTCGGTTGTTTGTGGCATGATTGAGTCCATGCAGAGCGTCTATGGCCGAGACACCTAAAACTGTGTTCGGGGGGTCTGAATCACTGTCCGAACCATCAGGGGTCACCACAGCAAGGTAATATAACACTACTGAAATTACTACACCCAGGTAGTATAACACCACTGGGACCACTACACCAAGGTAGTATAACACCACTGGGACCACTACACCAAGGTAGTATAACACCACTGGGACCACTACACCAAGGTAGTATAACACCACTGGGACCACTACACCAAGGTAGTATAACACCACTGGGACCACTACACCAAGGTAGTATAACACCACTGGGACCACTACACCAAGGTAGTATAACACCACTG
>CABFVZ010000882.1:164595-184998 GCA_902151445.1 Timema monikensis
GGGGGGAGACATTATCCAACACAAGATGATTAATATTTATACCAAGTATATTTTCACTGTGAATGTTGTCACTGCAGGTCAGCCCCCCGGCAAGAAGTACCCTCTGCGCAGCCAGGTCCGTGTTGGCCAGGACTTTGTTGCTGTGGTGCCAAAGAAGAGAGCACGAGGAGTGGTGACGCCGGCTGACGCAAGCAGCGGCCACGGGGGACCCCCCTTACGGCGTAGCACTCGCAGCAAGACCACCACGGGGTCCTGCGCTAGTAGCAGGTGGGCTTAGCATCACTTTTTAATGGACAACTAAACTAAATATCAGTTGCTAGTCAACTTTCTCACACCACCTTGTACCTACCTACTCTTGCCTTATTCATTGGGCCAATAACTCCTAATTATGGGGTTAGTAATCCCTCCTGTATTTTATAAGTGTGTAGTGTGAATGATATTATTAATTTAAAGATTGTTTTTATGTTCTATTTGCAGTCGTCGCTCCTCCAGGGCTGGAAAGGTCCCCCTGCCTGGGGCCAGTGGCATGTCGGCCCAGGAAGAGGGCCCCGCCACCAACGGGCTGCCTGCACCTACAGAGGAAGCTCCTCTTCCTCCTGTCCCATGTATGTACCTATTGCTAACTGAACAAAATATTCCTAGTGCATTTTACTGCCACTTAGTTGTATTGAGTTGTTAGGAACACATAAATTATCACTAACTTAAACTTGAAATATATGAAGCACTATTTATATTCATGGAGCAAAGATTGAAAAATAGGATTTGATTGTTTGTTTCTTAGCAGCTTTCGCATTAAAACTTAAAATTTATGTCATTGGTTTAGAAGCACAGATACTGTGCTGTTTTTATTCAGCAGATGTATCAATGTAACTTACAAGGGAAGCTTTGAAAGCACAGTTCCTGTGCTGTTTGTTCCTCAGCAGATTTCTCAGTGTAACTTACAAGGATAGGTTTGGAATTACAAATCTTGGACTATTTGTTCCTCAGCAGCTGCAGCGTCAATGGCAGGTGCCAGCGGGCCATCAGGTCTGGGCAACTCTGGTGGGACAGGGGCGGCCGACAGCGAGAGTGATGACAGCGAGGTGGGTAGACTCCAGGCCCTACTGGAGGCACGAGGCCTGCCTCCTCACTTGTTTGGGGCCCTTGGTCCACGCATGCAAACTTTACTTCATCGCAGTATGGGGGCCAGCTCATGTAAGTATTGAACAATCACTTGCTGATTCAACTAGGACTTATTTTTAGAGGTGAGCCAAGTCTAATTTTCGATTAAAAGCTGAATCAAAAATATATTAAATATTATCAAAGCCAAATTACGTTTGATTGATGTTTTTTAATGGTTTATTTTTAAAACAAAAATATAATATGAATATTTGTACATATTTGTTTTTTTAACCCTTTTGCTGCATATTTAATTTTTACGTCTTACCTTCAGAAATGCTAATTATGTCAGAAATTCAAAATCTGAAAATCTGCATGATCACGATTATGAACAAATAATGTGATTTTCAACTAGTAAGGCATTTTAAATATAAAAATTAGCTAGGGCTCTGCGAGTACTCTTATTTCGATTTCAAGCTTGTTTCTTAAGCTCGAGATTGAGTTCAAATTTAAACATGAAGAGTTTGATATTTGTGGCTTAGAATTAATAATTAATCTAATTTTATGAGAAATAAAATAAAACTATAGACAACCATATAATATTAAAGACTTCACCACATCCTACTTCCAGTTAAGGCAATACACATACATGATAATTAATGGGGTAAGGATGAAGAAAGAGCATATATGAGGTAATCTATGTGAATTTGTATGAAAGAGTGGGAAACCATTTAGGAAATACCACCCTCAGTCCACTTGATCGAGAGTCAAACCCTGATCCCCCTGTCAAAAGCAGGCCACTCCAACACTAGAGTGATGCCTTGAACTATTCAACCACTGAAGTGTGTAATATTATAGATCATATTTGTCTAGAGCATTTGAAATGTGCTTTTAAATCACGAGGCATGTCCAGAAAGTAAGAGTACTTGATTTTTCTATTTAAAAAAAAAATGTATTTAAAAAAAAATTAGAGGATTTTGTTGGTAAATATGTCAGTTATTTCTCCACGTAGTCGCCTTCTCGTTCTATGCAGGTTGTGAGCCATGGCACAAACTTTTTGATGCCCTTCTCAAAGAATTCTCCCGCCACCACCTTTTTACAGTTCAGGACCTCTTGTTTCACCTCCTCGTCGGTTGAAAATTTGTTTTCACCCATGTGAGTGTTCAGGGAGGTAAAACGATGAAAGTCTGAAGGCGCCAAGTCAGGGGAGTAGGCGAGGTGGTTCAAAATGTCCCAACCGAATGAGTCCAAAAGTGCCTTGGTGGCGTTGGTCGTGTGTGGGCAGGTGGGCGTTGTCTTGCAACAAGCGCACTACCTTTGTCAACATTCCCCTCCATATGTTTTGAATTGCTCTCTTGAGCTTTTTTAGGGTCTCACACTATCATGCTGCATTAATCGTCTCACCCTGAAGGGGAAATTTGATCAAAATGATCCCTTTTCGGTCCCAAAACATAGTGGCCATATTTTTTTTTTGCCCGAAATTGAGGTTTTGAATTTTTTGGTAGATGGGGAACTGGTGTGTCGCCACTGTGATGACTGTCTTTTAGTTCCAGGAGTGTAATGAGCCACCCAGGTTTCATCTCCAGTCACAATCGAGCTCAGAAAATCCCCACCTTCCAAATGACTCAAGGAACTCGCTAGCGACTCGATTCACTTTGTGCTGCTCTGTCAGTTGTTTTGGGATCCATCTTATGCACAATTTTCGGAATCCCAGCGTTTCTGTAATTGTTTCTTGTAAGAGAGATCTGGAGAGTTGTGGAAACATCTCAGAAATTTCACCCACTGTCAATCGGCAGTCTTCACGAACAGTTTTCTAGATTTTTTGCACCAACTCATTGGTCAAAATGGAAGTTCTTCCACACCTCTGATCGTCATGAACATTTTTTCTATCTTCATTAAACTCACGACACCACTTAAACACGTTCATTCAATTCACAATATCTTCACCATAAACAGTTTTGATTCGGAAAAAAATTTCAGTCTGTGTTTTTCCTTCAGCGAGAAGGAACTTGATGACAGCATGCACCTCGCACTTGGCGGGATTTCTTATCAACGTATTTCACACAAACAGACACCACAAGGCGAGTTTTCATACCAACCAACGAGGTCCGCCTGTGCTCGTTGTGTTCAGAAGAACCCCCACTATCACTCAGTGTTGCCAACCTTGGAAAAAAAATTCTCAAAGCACGAGAGGGCAACCAATACTCTTTCTGGATGTGCCTTGTACCTAACATAAACTTTAACTTTACATCAGAATGAACAAAATTGGTTAATAAATAATAATTTTATAATTATTTTAAGTAATTATAACCCAAATTGGAGCAACTCTATTATCAAAAAACACATTCTTTTCAAAATGGTTCCATGAGGCCACTTATGCAGAGAATAATCTAAAAAAATAATTTAGCTCTAACTTGTATATACTTAGAGAGAAAAAAGGAATTAAAGAAAATCTGAGCTATAAGGGCACATGGCATAGGTGATTGGTGAGAAATGAGCCTACAGATGCTGAAAGTGATAAGGAAACAGAACAGGGCACTGGGAGACCGGAATCAGGAAATTATAGCACTGATTTTTGAGAAAATAGATGAGAAGATACTGAAAAATAAAATGGGAGAAAGATGGAGAAAGAAACAACACAGATTTAATGGAAAGAGGTCTACAATGGACTTGATCTAATCCATATAACAGCAGATGGAAAGATGGTATGAATTTGGGAAGAACTTGGTAGTGATATTTATGGATGTGGAGAAGGCATATGCTAGTGTTGATAGAAATAGTCTGGATAGCGATGGAGGTAGGAGTGAAAAGTGAAGTTTGTAATGAAAGTGAAGAGAGTTAATGAGGACGACATGAGTTGTGTTAAGATGAAGAAGAGGTGGACAGGGTGGTTCCAAATAAATAAAGGAGTGAAGCAGGGGAGTGGTCTTCTATCAAAATTCTTTTTAATGGTAATGGTCATGAATAAAGTGGCAAGAAAACTCATGGAGGAATAAATGAACGCCATTATGTTTTCTAGTGACTTGACGGTATGAGAGGAGAAGGAAAAGGAATAACAGGAAGGGAATGTATAAAATGAAAATCTTGGAATAAAAATAGCATATAAAAGAGTGACTTAATGGTAATGACAAGGAAGAGGATAAGGCCTAGTAAAGCTATATAGTTTGATAAGAGGGAGCTAATAAAGCTTTGTGTAAAATATCTGGGAAACCTGATTGAGATGAAGGGTGGAAGTAGAGGATATAATAAGAAGAGGATAGCAGAGGTAGTGGTTCTATAGGTATGTAAGTAGCCTGCTTTGGAGAAAAGTATCTTGAAGTTTAAGAACGGGCTGTATAGGGCATTCTTTGTACCCAATCACATCTGCACCAGAAACATTGACAATGAATATAAGAGACAAAGAAAGTGGTGGTCATGGGAATGAAGTTTGTGAGGAGCAGGTTAGCTGCCATGAGGAGAAACAGGATAAGGAAGAAAGTTGTCCGGGCAATAGCGACGGTAAGGGAGTACATGAGATAAGTATAGGAAGCCAGATTGAAATGGTATGGTCATGTAATGAGGATGGAAAAAGAAAGACTACCAAGGAGAATGATGAAGATGATATATGAAGGAAAAATATTGCAAGGGAGACTAAAAAATATGTGGGACAAGCAGATAACAGCAATTGTACTAGTCAGAGTAGAATAATGGAGCCTGGAAATAGAAAGATGGTGTTTTACTAAACTGACCCAGTTACAGGCTGTAAACAGTTGATGTGATTGGTTCTTTCCCCACTCGGCTTTCATACATCTCTATGTATTGAACTAAACTTTCTTTGAAATATTGTAATGTGTGTTGAGATATTGTTTTTTTCCCCCCAATTGGATCTTAGTCTAATTTGATGGCGTATAATTGTTTAGTTAAAATATAATCAATGAATGACCTGACACAAAAAATAAACTTTGAAGAAGATGAACTCAAAGGACTTAATGTCACAAATATTAAAAAGGCCACCTACTTAATTAGTGATAGTACAAGTTTTAAACTATTAAGATCTTGCTGGCAATTTTCTTTTTCTGCTAAAATGATGTACCAACTAAAATAAATTTTCTTCTTGTATAATCAACAAATAGAATTGTTTGTTTTCATCTGGTTCTTTGGTAAAATTCACATTTTACACTGTTGTCACTTGACAAATGAAGGGCACACTAACAAAGACATCATTCTTTTCTTGACTGATTTACTAGTAAAGGGAAGTAGTCATTTGAATCTTATTAAAGTTTACTAAGGGGTTTTTTGGTAAATAGTTTCTTACTCTACCTTCACATTAATACACCTACCTAAATTTCTGAAATTCTCTTTCTCTCATCCTTAACCTGGTGATGTAAATTTGCAGATAACCCAGATGTGGATCAAAGTAATCTGTTGGCTCCTTCATAAAGAAATTATTTTGTTCATTCCCTTGATGTAGGCTTCATTTGAACAAAACTCTTTACTTAGTGAGGGAAATACACAACCTTTTTAAATTTTGAAAATGGAAAATTAATGCTAATGAATGACAAGTTATTTATTCATATTTTAATGTTTCATGTGACAATAAAAGAATCCCTTAATAATAAAACAAAACATGGCTCAAATTAAACCTAGAAATGTACTTAGATTAAATTTCACATTATATACAAAGAAGTGTGAAATTCTATTTTTTCTCGTGATTTAAGTAAAATATTTGGATTTTTTAAATTATAAATGAAGCTCATATTAATACAAGGTCATGAATGTCTAGATTGTGGTCTAACAATGAATTGGATGTCAAGAAGGAAGACATGTGCAATTCCTTAAATTATTATTATTATTATTATTATTATTATTATTATTATTATTAGCAGCAGCAGCGCGTCTTACTACCCATGTGCAATTCAGTAAATTATTATTATTATCATCTTACTACCCGTTCGGGCTATACGCACTTATGCTAATGTGTAATGGTAGGGTGATTGGGAGATGAAATGGAGGACCTACAGTTTATTGTGGAATCCGAACCACGGTGGAGGCCTGGCATTCGACATATTGACAAGTTGTGATTAATACAAGTCTTGTCAGAGGTGAAGGAAGAGTTTGGTGATCAGATAAATCTGTGCCAGGACCGAGGATTGAACCCCAGTCCCGCAGCACAGAAGTCCGACACCTTACCCCTAGACCACCAGGTCACTCTGCAATTCCTTAAAACCCTGGCATTTGGCAGTTTAATATAAATATAACATCTTCTGGACACAGTTAGCCACTTTTAAGCTAATGAATCCTTAAGCAGCTTTAAATGTTACAAAATTAAAGTTATTCCACATTTGGTAAAGTATTTTACCACTGTACGTTTATTAAGTGTTTGGTTTGCCTTTAAACTGTTTTGAAACCACAAAGTTCAACCTCCTTGAAGCCAGTAGCTGACATTCTATTTTATCTGTGTGTGTTTTACAGCGTCTAAGGCACAACAGTTGCTCCAAGGTCTGCAAGCAGAGGGGGATGAAGGTCAACAGCTGCAGGCAGTCATAGAGATGTGTCAGATGCTGGTGATGGGCAATGAAGACACCCTGGCAGGGTTTCCGGTGAAGCAGGTGGTACCCGCACTCATTCAACTGCTGGGAATGGAGCACAACTTTGACATGGTCAGTACACGATACTGGGCAGGATTGTCCTGGAGCACAACTTTGACATGGTCAGTACACAATTCTGGGCAGGATTGTCCTAGAGCACAACTTTGACATGGTCAGTACACAATACTGAGCAGGATTGTTCTGGAGCACAACTTTGACATGGTCAGTACACAATGCTGGGCAGGATGGTCCTAGAGCACAACTTTGACATGATAAATACACGACATAGAGCAGGATTGTCCTAGAGCACAACTTTGACATGGTCAATACACGATACTGGGCAGGATTGTCCTAGAGCACAACTTTGACATGGTCAATACACAATACTGAGCAGGATTGTCCTAAAGCACAACTTTGACATGGTCAATACACAGTACTGAGCAGGATTGTCCTAGAGCACAACTTTGACATGGTCAGTACACAATACTGGGCAGGATTGTTTTAGAACACAACTTTGACATGGTCAGTACATGACACTGGGCAGGATTGTTTTAGAACACAACTTTGATATAGTCAGTACACGACACTGGGCAGGATTGGCTTAGAATAGATGGTTGTGATAATATGTATGTTGTGTGTGCAGATGAACCATGCGTGTCGAGCCCTCACGTACATGATGGAGGCCCTGCCTCGTTCATCGGCTGTAGTGGTGGACGCCGTGCCGGTGTTCTTGGAGAAACTACAAGTGATCCAGTGTATGGATGTGGCTGAGCAATCCCTTACAGCCCTGGAAATGTTGTCCAGGAGACACAGCAAGGCTATCTTGCAGGCAGTAAGTACCTTGCTAGTAATATCACTAAAACAGTTTCTCGAGAGAGAAAGAAAAGTTTAAACTCACTATTTATAACAAATAATTTACCATCCACGTTCTCAAGGTGATAATTAGGAGAAAAATCATAGAAATTGAATGTATTTACGTTGTACTAAATCCGCTTGTAGCTTTAACGTTAAAAATTTCATAAAAATGCTGAAAACTGGTAGTTTCACTGTACTGGACGAAAATTGATGTTTCATTTTTTAAAATGGGGTATCTCGCCGAAATATTAATAGTGGGCATATTATTGACCCATAAGAAGCAAATGGTGAATGGCTATTTTTGACGATTCACATAGGCATGGTATTATTTGCCTCTTTTTTTTAAAATCGAAACATTGATATTGTCTTGGTGTTTTGGGAACATAAATAACATATAAGTTAATAAAAAAATTGTTATTTAAATTTTGTTATTCTTGTTATTTTTTATAAGCATTGCATACAAAGTAATAGGTTTGGATCATGCATAAATATGGATGTAAATAAAAGACCTGAGATTTTGATTACTAAACATTTATTTTATTTAAAAAATAATTTTATACTGTAATAATAACATATATATAAAAAAGTCAATTTAACACTCAAAACACTTATCTAATCTTCATCTACTATCATAACTTCATATGCAATGCTTATGGAGTTTGTTAACACTAAATAAAAATTAATAAAACAATAACAAAAAAGTTAATAATTGTTTTTATTATACTTTGTTCCCAAAACACCGAGGCAATATCAATGTTTCGATTATAAATTAGAAATGGCAAATAATACCATGCCAATGTGAATTGTCAAAAATAGCCATTCACCATTTTCTTCTTATACGTCAATAATATGCCCACTATTAATATTTCGGCGAGATACTCCACTCTAAAACGCTCAAAGACCGGCCGCCAGAGAGGCTTCCCCAACCATGTTGCCACTTCTCCGAGCACCCGAAGCAACAAATATCTCGATTTTCAGGCGCGTTTTTTAGGTATCAAATTGGACCCTGCTTGCATTTCATGATATGGGGGTTGTAGATAAACTTTTCGCGAACAAATAGCGCTTTGAAAAATCACTCTATGACCATTATTGGCCACTTCTAAGCTGTTTTTCGGGAACGCCTGTTTATTATACTCGCAATTTGCGCAAAAAGTTATGATTATTTTTGCACAAATTTTTTATTGTAGGTAGGCACCAACAAGAGCTACAATTTAAGCCCCAAAACAAGTTCCTATGACAATTACAACCCCTGTAATTAAATTTCAAAAAATGACAATTTTTCCTGGTTTTGAGTTTTTATTGAAAAAATCTGTGAACCAATTTTAATCAACGAGGGTTCATTTTTTTGTCTTTTTAAACACTGTCATGGGCTATTTTTTGTTTTTTGAAAGAAAAAAAAGTCACGCCTTAAAAGTGAAAATACCAGTTTTTGGCACTTTTATTATTTTTTTACCGTAAAATCTACAAGCTGACTTAGTCCAAAGTATATACATTTAATTTATATGATTTTTCTCCTAATTATCACATTGAGAAAGTGGATGGTTAATTTATTTTAAGAAATGAATGTTTTTCCGCTATCCTACCTGGACTACTATTTCAACTGTAGCTTTTATCATTCCCACCATCACTATGTCTAAACCTGGTGCTTTTACTTGTTTCCTCCTCTTTAATGTGTCCTCCACCTCTTTCCATGTTGGGTCTCTTTCCTATTACTCTGGTAATTCTTCCTGCTCCTCTGTTTCACTCTCATCCTCTTCCAGGTAGAACATCTTCTCAATACATCTTATCCATAGTTCCTTTTCTTCCTCCCTGTTTTTTACTTATACTTTACTCGCATATTCTTAATTCCTTCCATGTACTGTTACAGCATTTCTGTTCATTTTTGCATCCAATCTTCCATGGCTTCCCATGCAACTCGCTTAGCTCTTTAATTCTTCTTGTTATATTCTTCCTCTTTTTCCTAATTCCTATTCTTAAAACTCCTTCTGAATGCTTTATTCTTCTCCTCCCCTGCTTCCTTCACCCAGTCTTTACACCAGGATGTCTCCTTCCCCTTATTATTTGTCCTTCCACATACCTCCCTGCAGCTCCCACCAAACTGTTACTAAACTTTTACCATTCAACCTCTACACTTTGCATCTCATCCTTGAGTATTAGGCTTCTTGCCTTTCCTAGATACAATTCTCTTCGTTTTTTAGCCTCTACACCCTTATTATTCTTTCTTGTCTTACTACCTTTCTCCTACATTCCATTCCCTATGTCTACCATCAACAACCTTTGATCACTATCTAATGACACACTTGGTATTATTTTGATGTTTATGGTCTGCCTTTTAATTTACTCATTCATGCTTCCAATCCAAACTGTATATAGTGATCTTATGAGTTTATCCTTCTTTTATATACCAGCTGTTTGTCACTTTCATTTTTTTTCTTGCTCATAACTCCAACAGCCTTCTTCCCTCCTTATTTCTCTCTCCCCATCCTTTCTTCTCTCTCCCCATCCTTTTTTCCCCAGTACCTCCTCAAATCCTCCTCTCTTTTCATACTTTTGCATTAATATCCCCCATTACTACCTGACACTCGTTTTCCATACGCCTTTCTAGGTCTTCTTTGAACTTGTCTTTGTCTTCTGCCGGGGATCACACTTGGGGGACATACACTTTTATCATCTCCACTTCTTTTTTTTACTATGTAAATCTTTATTAGAATTCAAGCCATGAGTTTTTTTTTAAATTTAAGAACCTTGTTAGTCAACTAAAAATCTATTTTAAGAAGTTATGTATATACTAAAAATGCTTGGGCCCTAATTAAAAATACATAATTATAATAGTTGCATTAGGCCTTGGTTTTTAATTGACCTTATACTAAAAACCTTAATTAACACTAGTTATACTTTTTTTTAACTTACAATTTAAAAATAAAGTTATTCTAATTCTTAGCACACATATTATTTTCTTTCAATTTTTTTTTACAAAATTAGAAAAAAATGTATGGCTCATACCTATAACTGTAACCTAATCAACTTTTTTGTCCCTTTTTCCTGACTATTCAGGAATATTTTTGACAAATAACCCTACATTTAACTGATTGGGAAACTTTTTTTTAATTAGAATGAATGGGAAAGTTAAGTTTTGACAAGAATTATGAATTTGAAAGGTAAATATAAACCTAAAGTCAAAAATAACTTTTAATCTTCTCGTCTTGTTCCTGTGGGAAATTATATCTTGAAGTCAAAATATAATTCCCACATTGGACCAAACTAAACTAAACTAAACTAAACTTAAAATCAATAAACTGCTCCTCTTTTCTCAGCGAGGCGTAGCTTCATGCCTCATGTATCTGGACTTCTTCAGCATTAATGCCCAGCGTGCTGCACTTGCCATCACGGCTAACTGCTGTCAGAACCTTGGAGGTGATGAGTTCCCTCTTGTGGGCGAGTCCTTGTCGCTGCTGGCCAACAGACTCACTCAGCAGGACAAAAAGAGTGTGGAGAGTGTGTGCCAGGCGTTCAGTCGTCTTGTGGACAGCTTCCAGCATGATGCATCAAGACTCCAGGAGATAGCAAGCCCACAATTGCTTACAAACCTGCAGCAACTGGTGAGTCAACCTAAACTGCAATTGCAACTGGTGAATCGAAATCTGTTGCTCTTTTAAACGGTAATAACTTGCAATTTTTCCTCTGATGCACTTTTAAAATGCAGTTACTGGTGAGTCAACCTTTGTTGCTCTTCTAACCTGGAGCAACTTGCTAGAGTTAACAAATATTCAACATTTTGAATAGTTTTCTAATTTCTTATAGTGAATGCTGGGTGTCTACCATCTAGAAAAACTGGAATAAGTCGGGAATTTCATGAATTACATAAAAATCTGTTAAAATGTTTCTCAAACAAGAAATATAATAATCCAAAAACCATATAAATAGGGCAAAATCTATCCACATTAGAGTAAAAATGTCCTAGAGCGCTGACTTATTTTTAATACTCTTTGCCAGTTATCAATGGTTTGTAGGTGTGTAATATATGTTATAATTTTCTAATTCTTAGTAGTATATGTTAATACAAATAACATTTGTAATAGCATTTTAAAACTTATGATTTTTTCAATTTTCCATGTGGCTTGCAAAAGCGTTTGATGTAAGTAATTATTATTAGACTTTTTTCCTATCAGGGTTCACTCATTTTCTTAGTGAAACGGGAACTTTGATATGATTAAAAAAAAATCCAAAAACTAAGTCATTGAAACAGCGGTACCTACTTAACGACCATGGTTTTATCAACAAAAGCCCACACCTTTTAAAGTTTTAAATGACTAGGAGCCTGAAGCATTGGAACAAAGCTTTCACAGTTTTTTCCTTCTGAAATGTCATACAATTGAAGTTCACACTTATTAAATACTAGATAGCTGTTACCCGCGGCTTTGCTCGCGTGGAAGTTGATTATATACAAATACGAAAATATACATATGTATTTACAGATTAATTTAAAATATTACGTTACGTTGATGACCATAACTTGACCTCAGATCAAAAATAATGCATGTCCGATACAAACTTTCACCCCCTTTTTCATCCCTTATTAAATAAAATTCCAGAAACACGTATTTATTTGTTTTACGTCAATAACCGAAATACAAAATTTTGTTTATGTAACTTTCAAAATGACGGACTTTCATACATATTATCATCCCTATTATCATCCCCTATTTTGACCCCTTTGGGGTGGAATTTTCTAAAATCCTTTCTTAGTGGGTGCCTACATAACAAAATGAATATACAGTCCGAATTTCATGCTTGTAGCCTTGATAGTTTGCGCTCGGTGATGATGAATCAGTCAGTCAGGACATGTTATTTTATAAGTATAGATTACTTGAAATTCAAGGAGGATGGAATGGTTTAGTGTTCGCCTAGTTATTTTGAAATATACAACATTTTTAGTAAATACAATAAAATGTTAATAGAATTTTTGAACTGTATATATACCTAAATTTTGACTGTCAGACGTGACAGCTGCTAAACACATGTTTTTGCAGCTCATATGGTTTGTTGTAGGGATACATAATTTGTTCTGGTAACTTTTAAAGCCGTCAGCTATGAGCTATCAGTCAACACCACCAAAGAAGCCATGGGGCTACTGTATGTAAGCTATTTTAGAAAAATTCCCTAGAGAGGAAAGGCGAGACTACTCATACATGTTAGACAGTGGCATTCCTAATATTTATAAAGTAAAATACCGAATATGTACTGATGTTTTCAATTTTTGCTGTTAAGAGATTTTTATGCATACATGAGTATATCTCAGTTCACGGTACTTCAATGTAGGTGGTTGCGAGTACTCGAATATTCAAGTTCTTGTCTAGTGTTAATAGCTGCTTTAACTCTATTCAAAGATTTTTATTAGAGATGGGCCACTCGAATCCTCAAATCCTGATAAGTATTTGAGATTCAAGGATTCAGTGTTTTTTACTGGATTCAATGGTTGAATATTTCACCTCATAAACAAAGCATAATTATTTTGAATTCTAAAATTAGGCCTACTTGAAAAGCACAACTTAATTCATAATCTTTATTTTGTCGGACAAAAGAGATAAGCATGAATAAAATCATTATTTAAAAAAAAATGTTAGGTGTGGAAAATCTAACGTGCCTAATACCCTAACCTCGCACCTCTATGGGAAACTTGGACTCAACCTTTATAGTGCATGCTTGTAAAGATTTCCTATCTTACAAAGTTATCGTCGTGCCCCGCGTTGTCTGCCAATTGTAACGAATACAATAAATTTCTATCCTTCTTGCCTCACGTGGGCTGCCAATTGTAACATTTACAATACAATCTTCTTGTCGAGTCGTGCATTGTACATCAATTATAACATACACCATTATGTAAGCCTCTCGTTGTACTCATATTGTAACGTTTACTCTTCTTCGAATCTCTTATAAAACCTCCACGTTGAGCGCCATTTGTAACAATTATATATTATACTTTCAAAGTTTATATAATTGGGTGATATTTTTTAATATTAAGACTTCCTCGTACTTTATATATGTTAAGTTTTATTTGCTCGTTATTTTATCAACTGTAGAATATTTGTATTCATTATGATACACTAGTTGGGCAATGCCTATATGTTATTACATCTCTGCACACATCTATCAACTACTTAAGACGAGGAGTCACTCTCAACTACCTAAGACGAGTAGTCAGTCTCAACTGGCGTCAGCAAGCCAAGCGTCTTGCGGCCTTGTTGATTGTGAACCCCGTAGAAAAAGATACTCTCGAATTTCTTTCCATCGACCAATAGGGAAATTATCTATGAGCGCGAAACTAAATTTGGCTTGGCGTCACTATGCACCTGCTATTATTTTACTGCGCAATATTACCCGGAATTCAGACCATGCCCTTGACACGTGCAGCTAAATTAAATAAAAAAAAGAAACATAGCCGTTTCTTAGAAAAGATAAGTTTAAATCAAGTCAACTGAAAAAAGGAAATATGATCTCAAATGTTAATAAAGCCAGGAAAATCAATATCATTACATGCTCACTTCTAAAACTTTCACCTCACGAACAACCTTGTAAGTATTTTAATGATATCATTAAAACTCTTCAAAAACTAAAAATCAAAACTGGAAACAAATAAACTTGAAATAAATAAAAAAAATGTTTTTTTATTTAACAGAAATAAGAACACATTACACACGATACTAAGTCAGCCGCCATGACATTTATGTTTACTCGCAAGATCCTTGATTAAATAAACAATGCTGTTAATTCTTACTACCCAACTGGTTTTAATTATCTACAATAAACAATGCTGTTAATTCTTACTACCCAACTGGTTTTAATTATCTACAACTATGCATATAGCCCCAATTTATTTCATACGATCCTTAAGTTGGATATTTTGTTCGGGTTTCATCGAAAATAAATACTGTCGACAGACACCAACAAAACTATTTATTTATTATACCTACCGCTTATCTTATTGTATATCGATTGTTTGTTTGAAATCGATTAAGGTAATCTGATCACTAAGTAAGTGCTATGGATTTTTAAGAATCAAATAATGACTTGCTTATTCATAATTTGTTTTAAAATTGATTAATATTAGCTTAAGAGTTTATTATTTAAAAAAATATGTTATTGAAGTAATTGTAATAATATTCAAACGTAGTCCTGCCTAATAAATCAGGAATAAGCATATTGCAAGAGTCGAATATATGTTTATTTTAAATAGAATGTATTCTCAGAAAATGATACATCACAAGAATCGAATATATTTCTTGTTTTCTTTTCTAAGATAAATAATATATATAAAAGAAAATAATAATACATACTTAGGCATTATTATGTTCACTATTTCCAATGCATGTTTAATTGTTAAGCATGTTGTATTAGTTTTTTTAATCTGTTTATATTTTTATTTTTGCTTTTTTACTAAGATGAATTATAATTCTTCAATGATGATTAAAGTTGATCAAAAGGTAACTAGGCCTAATCTCTCTGTTTATTTCACATGTTTTCTTAGAAACTTAACTCATTCTATCAACACTTTTAAAAATAACTAAAAGACACTCACATTTGATTGATTTTATTTTTAAACAATAATATGAGTCTAGATTTTTTAATTGGGCTGAATTTTAACCAGTATTTTGAGAGGTGTGGTTGGGGTTGATTAAAATTGAAAGCATAATTGAAATAAATCTTAATTTACAGTTTAGGCCTATATTGTGTAATGTAGGTATATTTGTAAATCATTAAAATTTTTAACAATTTGCTAGGATTTGGATTCGAGATTTAAAAATAAAATATAGATTCGGATTCGAGAAATAGTGGGGTCGACCCATCTCTAATGTTTACAAAACTAAAACTAAAAAAGAAAAATGTGTTCTTGGAATTTTCAATTCTTTCTCAAAAATTCAAAGTTTGATTAATTTTATTCAGCTTAAAGATATTATTTCATAGCAAATAGCTTCCTTCAATATTTCCTTTTGTATAGTTAAAAATAAATGGTAGGTTACATTTATACTGAATATACTTAAAAATATGGAAATGCATGAACAAAAAAAATTCATTCTTAATTCATGATTAATGCTTGGGTCTATTTAAGTGTTGATTTTATGGATATTTTGAAGGTTAACTTGGAACTGCGATTTTTATCTTTAACTGTTGCAATATGGTTCTTAAAATATAGATTTCAATAGCTTGATTCTTCATTTTCAGCCTTTAAAAGTTAGCACACTCAGTCCAAATGAAGACTATATATAGACCTTGCTATGTGTAGCCATGTCTGGACCACGTAATGAAAATTTAAATGGAGCTTGCTGGGTTCACAAAATAACTAGAATATTTATGTCAGATCAATTCAAGATAATCAAGTTATCAAAATTAGGTTGACCATCATTTCTTTCGATACTGGTATTGCTAAGTATTGAAGGAAATTAAAGTGAGATATCAAGTTTTATATTCCTAAGACTAAAACAGTTTCCACACATTTTGTTTTTGTTTGTTAGCGTATTATATGGTAATTTGATATTTACACAAGTTGAACAAAAAACCTATAACTTCACCAGATAGGTCGATGTATGTACATAAATACAAACTCAAATGGGAAAAAGGATTAAAATGGTCAAAGAAAGGAAAAAATTACACATCAGCCATGTGCATTACATATAATTTTGGTTTAAACCTAGCCAATGGAGGAATAAAGGATCTTGGACATGAAAAAATTGACATTCACAAAAAAAAAGCGCAGTCTAGAACAAAGTTTTACAATGGCAAATTTTGAAACCAAACATAATTAACAATGTGATTTATGCACTACTACTCTGTTCAAATTTTATGTGTGAAAATAATTACTTACCAATGAAATTAAGTGATAATTTTGTCACATTAGTTCCTAGGTTGTTTCCGGCCAAGAACTTTCATTGTTTCCGAACCAAAACAAGTAAAATTATTGTGCAATCTCTTGGCTCATCTATTCAGTAAAATGTTATAAGTGCAATGAAAACATTGCTCTCTATCCTAATGATTGATGAAATGACTGGCATAAGTGTAACTAGGTAAATGGTTGTAATGTCTCATATTTTTATTGGCAAGAATGTAAAAACTAATTAGTATAAGGTGGTCGTATTTGGAGTTGAAGCAAATGGGGAAAATCTTTTTGACAATGTGAATAGCACCTTTGAAGAGGTCAGTATTTCTTGGAACAACTAGTAGCGCATATCATCGAATGGAGCAAGACTATGGTGAGAGTTTAATTATCTTTTATCCAGAATCAGAAAACAACACAGAACTGTGTGGTTCCTACACTGTACTTATGTACTTATCATGTTGCTCACCTAGCTGCATCCTATGTCTGCTGTGAATTGCCTGGCATGTGTAAGAAAACAAGATATGTTTGGTTACACCATTTCAAAACACCTGGAAAACAACAGGATAGATTTAAAGAAATTCAAAAAATGATTGGGTTTGAGAGCCACAAAAGTTGGCCATGCTGTAGTGTGTTGAACACCTTCTGGAGCAGTGGTCTTCACTGACTGAGTATTTCAACTCTAAAAAAGAGATAAACTTGGAGTTGGTCCAACGTATTAGAGACACCCTAAATTTTGACACTGCAAAATTGTATTTCTATTTTATAAAGCAATTTTACAATTAACAATTTTACAATTAACTCAATTTAATGTGGTATTTCAGCAGCAAAGACCAAATATTCATAAACTTTATTCGGAAATTTGTTCACTTCTCCACAAATTCATAGCAAGCTTTGTTCTATTTTCTCTTCTTCAAACTTTTGACATTTCATCCATTGATTATAAACAAGAAAATCAATACAAAGATCCATCACTTTTCAAAGGCCATGAAAAATGCATACTAATGGAAGCAAGCATTCATAATATCAACAAAGGATTTCTTTCATCATGTTCGAAAATTTTATGAGATGGGAACAAAAGAATTATATAGTTTCTTACCTCTTGATGAAGTTTTAAAGAATGTTCTGATTATTTATTATTTGGATCAAAAATCATGAGACTGACCAAAAGTGCAAAAATGGACAAATCATTTTCCAAATGTCATTCACGCTAGTTATAGAGGCAGTCTTAATGCATAGTTCTTTGCCTATACTATTTGGGATCCACCCAACTCATTGAACATTACCAGTTCTGACAGTACAGTATCCATACAGATTGGTTCAAGGTGTCACAACATGAGGAAGGCAAAACATGTTTGCCAACTTTGTGCAAACTTACAATGGCATAGTAATCTAGAAGTGGAAAGAGTTTTTAGCAAGTTGACTAACTAAAAACTGCTCATAGGTCTTAATTAGAATCACCCACGCCCTGTTTCACTGTTATTACAGAAAACACCTGCCATTGTTCAATCCAACAGATGAATTGCAAGTGAAAGTGAGAAGACTTAAGAACTAGTAAAAATTAGAAATCTTTTAAAAAGCAATTTATTTTTTCTAATAATGTAAACTTTAATTTTAACCGTTTTATGTTTTATTTTTTATGAATGTGATGAAAGATCTTTCCATCTAAAATAACCTGCATAGCCAAATTTTGAAAATCCAATCACTGTTTTTGTTATGCAATATTCTTTCATTTATGGGGTCAGTGCAGAGTTGAGGTTAGTTTAAATCTATATTTTAATAAATGTAACTAGCCCAGGGTTATACAAAATGTGACATTTTTATCTCATAAATGACAATATGCATATTTTTGAAAACTTTTTCTATGAGAGTTTTTAGATGAGTTTTTAGAAGAAGAATTAGTACTTTACAGGATTTTTTCGTGGGAAAAATAAGACATATTTTATATATGATATATAAAACACACATAAACAGTATATACATACATGAAGCTCCCTGCTTTATTTTTTACTATGCGTCAACTACTCTTAACTCTATGATATTCTTGGCAAATGGTGGGATTTAATAAAGATTGTTGACTAGGAAATAAATCCAAACAAAAAAAAAGACGATTGATAGGCTTCAAATTATCAAACCATTTCCTTCTAAAATTTGAATTAAATGGGTTTTCTTATCGTTGGGTTGGATAAGAACTTCATGGGGAACATGGGGAATCATTGCGGGCTTGAGTTATCTGGTTTTTCGAATTGACCGTTGTCGAATTAGCTAGAGCCTACTGTGTGTGTTGGTGGTATGGGGAGATAGAGGGGAAAGGGGGTGTCGATCAGCCCTCTTGCCATAAAAAATAAAACTACGTGGTAATTTTGTGCATTAAGATATTATATTATTTGATTATTTTTTTTCTTCTTTTGGCAAAATACAATTCAAATATCTACCATTGGCCTACAGTAATGATTGTTTAAATAACTGTGTCCCCAGAGTACACCATCCTCACATGTGACTTTGTGTTTCAGCTGGTAGTGTCTCCGCCAGTCATCAGCACTGGCACTTTCATTATGGTGTTGAGGATGTTGTCAATCATGTGCGCCAACTGTCCGGACCTAGCCCACACACTGCTCAAACAAAACATTGCTGAGACACTTCTCTACTTGCTCACAGGCTCTGGCTATGCTGCTCAGGATGAAGTGAGTGATATCTGCTTACAGACTTTGGCTATGCTGCTCATTATTAGAGATTAAACTTTTCTGATACATTTTATATTGGAAAATTTTTCACAGTGGCAGCTTTCAAACTACTAATTAGTTAAAGACTGTGTTGTGGGAGATGGCATCTAATTTCTATTACAAATATTTATAAATTCGTTAAATAGTGAGTTAGTAGATGAGTTAGGGGTGGGTTGGTGGACAAAATTTGTTAGGAACTACTATATCCAGTTTTTTTAAATATAAATTTAATATTTGACAATAATATATAACATCAGAACCACAAATTATGAAATAAATTTCTCAAGTACTAAAATTTGAAGGTGTGTGCTGCACATTTTTTACAAAACTTATTTTTAAGAAAATATTTATTCAAATGCTCACAACTGATTAAAGCTTTAAGAAAATTAGGAAAACATATTTAACTGAGAATACATATGTTCTTCTATAGTTTAATTTCCTACCTGTCTGGCTCATGTTAGAGTAAAGTTTAATACTTTCACTCCTCCCTTCCAGGTGGAGCTTGTATCGCGCAGTCCCCAGGAACTCTACGAGATTACATGTTTAATTGGGGAGCTTATGCCCCGCCTGCCCTCGGATGGGATCTTTTCTGTGAATACACTTTTGGAGCGCCCCAGTAATAACATCCAGGACAGTGTTCAGTGGCAATGGAGAGATGATCGTGGTTTATGGCATCCATACTGCACCATAGACTCGCGCATCATAGAGGTATTCATACTGCACTATAGAAATAGGTAGCTAGAGGTATCCATATTGCATTATATACTTGCACATCATTACAGAAGTATCAACTCATTTGCATGTCAATGCAGTACTAGTAAACCTCTGGTGGATTGTTTTGATAGTTTAATGTTTGTTGAATCAGGCGGCTCATCAAACCGGAGAGGATGAGATCAGCCTTTCTACTCTAGGTAGGACCTACACCTTGGACTTTCACTCCATGCAGCAAATCAATGAAGACACGGGGACCACGAGACCAGTTCAGCGAAGGCTTCATCCAACCACCTCCAACATGGCGGACATAAGCACATACAACACAGGTATATAGGCACTTCATCTAAACATTTTCCAATATTGTGGATGCCACTACATACAACACATGAACACAGACACTTCATCTGACCCCCTCCAACATGTCTGAAATCCCTGCATGCCATAAATTGCATAGACACTTTGTCCATAAGGTTATTTGGAATAGAACAGTGGAATGGAGGATATAATATTAAAAATGAACTAATAGAACTTATTCTGTTAGCAAATTCAGAAATATTTATATATATATATACATATA
>CABFVZ010000882.1:191029-254490 GCA_902151445.1 Timema monikensis
ACAGATTATAGGCAAGTCTTAATGAACCGAATATCTAGATTAACTCAAGCTGCATTTTGGTTTTTTTGAACTCTTGGTTAGTGGAGAGTAAAGATGTTTGTGTGCAGGCGTCTGAGTGACGTGTTGAAGCGCAAGAGAACTCCTAAGCGCATGGTGACACCCAATCGCAAGACTCGTCAAGATGACTCCATGATGCCCTCCTCAATGATGCAGGACCTTTTCACCAAAGGTAAGTAGTAACAGGGACTTCTTTATTTGTCACTGCATCTCACTGTAACTATATAGACTATTATGAAAATTGATTTCTTTGTCAAATTATTCTATTTATTTGAGTTTAATGAACTATTTTTTTTACAAGTACGCATTCATTTTAGTACATACCTTAATGGAAAAACTAAGTTGGACAGGGTCCCGAATGATCGAGGGGAAAATTTAACCCTCTGCAAAACCAAGATTTTCATTTTCAAATAGAATTCTAATCTTATATAACTGACTCAAATTGAATCCAAATTTAACCTCATAGCCCACAAGAAATTTTTAATCAACTCCAAATCGAATCTCATGCCTTAAAAATGTCAAGAAGAATATGAATCAAATCTTTACCATTTTATTAATCGAATCTGATACTAAAAATAAATTGGAATACATATTTTATTTTTCAAGCAAAATTGTTTATTTTAGGCTTACAATGATAGTGTTTTAGATCAAATTTGTGTTTAACTTCTACTATGCCAAGTTTTTAAATCCATTCCAATAATAAAATCTTTCAAAAAATGTTTATCACTCTAAATATTTTAGGTTCACTAGAAAAAAAGTTTAATCAATATCCCTCATCTTAAAAGGTGGAAACCCGCCTCGGTGGCGTAGTTGGCTAACACGCTAGTCGTGTTGAGTTTGACTGCTGAGGACGGGGAGATCGAGGTTCGAATCTCGGTCGGGTGAACTGGGGGTGGTTTTTCCTATATGGTTTTCCACTCTCCCACCACGCAAATGCGGGCTCACTTCCTCTAATTTAACCTTCCCAATTCCTAATCCATCAGCGTAATTAGTACTTAAAGCGTATAACCCGAACAGGTAGTAAGATGCGGTGCTAAAGATAATGTTATTGTTGTTATTGTTGTTATTGTTATTGTTGTTGTTTTGAGTTGATTGAGTGAGAGAGTTAATTATTTAATGTGGGCGTAAGTGACATGGTGAGATCCGGTGGTGCAGTAACCCAAGTAGGCCTACCTGGGTTGGTGATGGGATGATCTTGAGGGATTTTGATCAGTCGCACAGTTAGAAGTTATGATGAGAATGAGGTTATTTCATTTAAGTGTGCAAACCAATTAAAAGAAACCGAGAGGTTGAGCCGCGGTGGTAACGCACTTCCACCTTTGAGGAAAACACTTAGCGGACTAACAGGGAAAGGTCCGTAAAAACACGAGAAAGCAATTGTACCACCCTTACAAAACATAATTAATTAAAGAAAGGGCGGTAGACCAAAAAATGTGAGTTATATAATTAATAATGAATATAAGAAATATTTAATTACGTAAACAATGATGAAATGTATAATAAATAATAAAATATAAAGAAATAAATACTAAACAGTTGTTGTTATTGTTATTATTATTATTATTAAAAGGTGGAAAATCAAAGATCACACCACTTTTTAATATATGGGATATTAATTTTAACAGTCGATAGGGTATCTGTCTCCTGAACTAAGGGTCGATTTCTACCATGGTCATAAAATTTATCATTGGTGAAATTTGGGTTTACCCTTTCACCGTGATGAATTAACAGCCAGGGAATGGATTTTTTGCCTGTCTCCTAGTCCTGTATTATCACAAAAACTCCCCTGTGTGGTTCCTTTACAACCTGAAACTAGAATTAATTTATCTATTTACTCTACCACGCAAATAATTTGATTAGATTAATTTCATAAGCCACTATGGAGTGGAGTTTGAAAGGAAAGCCAATAGATCCTTGTGAATAAGCTTCCTTAGTCACTTAGAAATATTTTGGTACATATTAAATTCAAAGTTGTAAATGGCCATGCTCTGGACTTTGCGACGAAACATTTTGCAGAACCTGCCAAATTCAGCAGCCACTTTCTCTATCAACTTAATCATCTTCCAATTCTCCTAGCCCCATTAAAGTCAACCAAACATATGAATTCTCCTACTTAATTTTAATTTAAGACTGTGACACATTGTCAGGGACATTTTAGGTGAATTGAAGACCACGACATATTGTATTACATGTGGTCAACATTTAGTTCTGCCTGAAGTTAAGCTTATAGTATGTCGTCCGTTGATTATTCTAAAATAATCACATCTTTGCCTATGTTAAGGAACATTATTCTTTTTTCCTCTCACTGTTTCATTTTTTCTCACTTTTTTTTCATTGTAACATCTTTTTGAGGCAAAAAGTCTCGATTTGTGTTGAAAGAATTTCAATTTTTAAAATTATTTTTCAATATACAGAAAGTAGAAACTGTTTTTAATGTAATCTCACAGGAATTCACAGAAACTTAGATAGAGAATTTCAATATGCTATTGCATATAATAATTAAAAATACAAATATTCATTGAAATTGGACATATTTTATTCATGATTAATATAACATTTCTACATTCATTTAAGTGTTAAATTACTGTTCTGGGGCTTGGTTGACGTTCATATTATAATTATAATTGTGCCTGAACCACCAATAAGCAGGATTAAAGCTGGACAACCTGGTTCTTGCTATACAGTTGTCTTTTTGTGTCCTGTGTAGCCACATCCCTGGGGAACTCCGGCCGCTCCACACCGACAGCCACAGCAGCACGATCCCGATTCTCTGGTGCAACCAGTAAGACCACCAGCTTTTTAGCAAGCCTCAATCCAGTCCGTTGGGGGCGAAACTTCACCACCGGTCTCTCCGACCGTCCCTTCCACAAAGTGAGTAGATGTGTGCTTGTGTGCCACTACTACTGGACTGTACTTATGGCAACATTGGTTGAGGTTGATTTTGTGTTTCAGGAGTCCTCCATGTCCAAGTCTGCCAGCAACCCCAACCTTACTGCATGCAATAAAGAGAAGGCACGCAGTTGGGTGCGTGAGCAAGCTGCACGCTTTCTGGACACGCACAGTGTATGTGAAAACAGTGGCCCACCACACCCAGCTATGAATGTGCTGTCCAGACTCACACAGGTCATTCACAAACTTCAGGCTCAGGTACATATACATCATTTCAGACTTAATACTAAAACTAGGGGTGTATCGATTCCGATACAGATGAATTGTTACTGGGCAATTAATCGTAATCGGCAATTATCAAGCCGGTTAATTTTTTTGTTTTTAATTAAAATTCGAAGCAAAATTTTCTAGGTAGGATATAAATAAATAAAAATTCATACTGTTGTTAACTAACAATCTAATTTCAAATATTGCCGGCTATGCAAAGAAGAAACAAGATTCCCTCACCTGAGGAACTAGTTAAATGGTTTCTGAATTTGTTTGGTTGATCGGTGGCCTCAGGAAGACTGTTTTTCTCTGCTGGACTTATTTGCCCAGAGAAGAGGTCAAGTCTTAAACCACATAAAATAAATCAACTAGCTTTCCTGAACAAAAAAACTTGTTTATGGTCAATTATAATTACTAAAAAAAATTATTAAAATTTTAAATGTTGATTTTTAATATAATATTTTTGTATTAATTACATTAAATGTTATTTTCTTAAGCATATTTTAGGGGACTGCGATCTTGGTTTTTTTCATTTGAGTCGAGTATTTCTAAAAGTTCCTGAGTTTGAGTATATTCATAATTTTAAAAAGTCCAGTAAATTAAAATACATATTCTTAAAATATGAGTGACACTCATTTTTAAAAAGAGTAGATACTTTTGAGAGAGAAAAGTTAAACAATGGAAATATTGGTTTTTAAATTATAAATAACACTTATAAATAAAACACATTTTAAAAATAAGAACAACACTCAAATAAAAATCTAATAAAAAATAATTGAAATGGTTTCACCCTCATTTTTTAAGGACAATAAAATTACACTAACAATTATTAAAAAATGTTAATCAAATTAATAATTGCATGATGGCTTGGAAATGTATAACAAGACAGTTAAAAACACTGTACAATGATGTAAAGTAAGTTATAGGGAAGGAAGCCAACCTGAAAGGATAGTTAGGTAAGTTGGAATTCTCTGAATGTTACCCTACTACTCTCTGGATGGTAGGTGCTGCTGGTGTAGCCTCTGAGTTGTGCTCCATTGATGTGTCAGTTATCATCTTCTTAACTGAGACATAATACATTGTGTCTTGTTAAATGATTTTAATACCTTGACAGTGTAGAAGTCCTCAAAGTTGAGGCTATGAGTGGAGGCGTGTGCCGAAACAGGTTTATCTGGATTCTTGAATTTTATGTCTTGACAGTGTATTCATTCGTTTACAGAGAGCTTCAGTGGTGAGGCCAACATATTGTGCAGTACATTTTTGGCATTCTAGTTGGTAAATTAAGTTACTGGGCTCACTGGTATGGATGAAGTTGGTGGGGTTGCTATAGAAAGTGGCTATGCCATTTTCAGTTTTGAGTTTAGGGTGCACCAGAAGATTTATAAGTGATGGACTCTGTTTATACACAAGGACTGGTGGTTTTTTGATAATATTGTTGGTATGGCTTATTTATAAGTGATCGATAATTGGGACTAATCGGTGTAAATAATCATTGCTTAAACAATTGGTATCAGTTTTACTGAATCAGTACACCTCTAACTAAATACTCATTAAAAACTAGAACACAACAATGTAATAAAATTAATAGGACCTTCTTAACTAATCAATTAAATGTACTCCTTAATATATTGAAAACATTCTTAATACTGAGATGCTTGAACCCCTCTTTTAGCAAAGCATGTTTTATACCCTTGTTAGCATGGGGCAGAAATGGATTTAATAACATACTTTAAATTAACCCCACTATTTTTATCGTTCAGTCTAGTGAGTCCTTGTCAGCACTAGAAGAACTCAGGAGTATTGTCATAGAGTCTGACATCTCGCCATTCGAGGTGAACCATAGTGGTTTGATACGGGCCGTGCTACAGTATCTGACTCATTTGGACACTAGCAGAGACCAGCGCCTGCGGGCCTTCCTCCACGTCTTTGCCGGACTGCCTGTAAGTTGTTCATCCTAGACTCATTTGGAACAGGAGAGTTGATGATACTATCATTTGTTGATGTTTTTCTATTTGTTACATCAGGTGGACAGCTGCCACTGTGGCCACCCTCCCTTATGGAACCCTAGTCACATGTCTGCTCTAGTGAACAAGTTGAGTGGCTGTGTCTCCCAATTGGAACAGTTCCCTGTAAAGGTCCATGACCTACCTGCAGGCACCGGCGCAGGTCGTGGGGGCAACACCAGTGCACTCAAGTTCTTCAACACTCATCAGCTCAAGGTCTGTACCATGTGATGTGATAATATAATTCTTAGATTAATATATTTCCTGCGATTATTATTTCATGGTATTTCCATAAAAATTCAAAATATTTAAGAACATCTACTAGGGTCATCCGAAGTTCACTATTTAATTTGAAGCAAAGTTTAACCAAATATATGAAAAATTCCCAAAGACGATTTAAGGTTCAAATATTTTGCAAAAATAAAAAATAATAAAAAAATTGTATATTGTGCAAAATTATATAACTTTAAAGGCTAGCTAAGACATAAGGGGGTGTTGAACCATTATGTAAGCATTAGTTGGATAGAGCGGTTTAAGCTTTGCTTAGTTTTGTCGGCAAGGGAAGGGGTGTGGTCAAAATAATGTTTATTTAATGCCTAGACAGGCAAGAATGGTGCATTGACCCAGCTACCCCAAATTAACACATAATAATTAAAAGTTTCAAGGACCTTGTTTATCAGATTAAAAGAGGTTAGAAGTTTTTTTGTAAAATTATTACTAGCAATTTATAAATCCCCTGAAAAATAATGGTTATTCCTCTGAACAAATAACTAAAAAACATCTACAAATATAAGATGAGAGAGAGGAGGAGAGGGTGTTTGTTTAAAAAAAAGGGTGGGGTTAACAAAATAGCCAAAAGTGTGCTTACATAATACTTGGACTAAGTTTCAAGAGTATGTGTAGATTTGGTTCATAAGTGATAAATTACATTATTATTACATGTTATTCAATTATTTTAAATTTTTCAAGTTTGCCATGCACTGGGAAGACACACGGGATTTTTAGTGTCTGGTAAAAAGTGGGAAAAACCTGGTGGGGAATTTTGAAAAATTTAGTAAAATGATTGGAATATTTGGTACAGTTAACTGAAACTTAAAATAATAGTTCTTTGTATATACAAAAAAGTGAACTAGAGACTAAGCAATATTATTGAAACAATCCTTACTACACCTTAAACAAGGGTGTGAAGCAACATATGATGTATTACTCACCCTGTCTTAAAATAAGTTACATGATCTCACACAAGCCTCTTTGATGAGAAATTTTTTTTTTTTTAAATACTTTTCTTCAATTTAAGCAGCGTGGAAAAATGAGAATTCCTTCTGGTAACCTGAAAAACACAGTGAATTTGATAGTAATAAAATAGTGGCAACCCTCTTTTTCTCATGGTCAGCCTTCTTACTCTGAAAGGAAGAACTCTTACTTTGACCAATAAAATTATGGCCCAATCTTATAAGCTGCGCCAAATTGTGATCAGGTGAAATACTGGTATAAATTATTTTTTCAGGTTTCACTATTTAAGGGATAGTAGATCTCCGAATCAACCCCATGTTAATTTACAACTAGTTAGGATCTATGACTAAGATAACTCGACTCGATTGGGATTCAAACTGACCAACTAATCACATGTTATTGGTCAGTGATTTGACCTCTAATAGACCAATATGTCATATTTTTCCACCCTAGGCTTTTGTCACTATTGATAATCTCCAGACCAAAGTTTTTTTTTTTTTTCATGAGGCATAAAACTAGTGAAACCGGGCAGTAATAGAACTATGTTGAGATTTTTTTACTCTAATGTCACTAGTTTTGGATCAAATGAGAAATAAAAGTAATCAACATATATCTGCCAAAAAATCGCCAGGTTTTACTTCCTATCCGGACTGAATGAATGTATATTAACTACGATATTGGGGCAGTGGTGAATTAATTACAGGAAATGTACCCTCATTTGTGTTAGAAAAGAGAAGGAAACAATTGAATAAGATCCACCCAAAATACTTTCAACATGGATTTGAGCCACCCACCTCTCTGTCAATGACAAACCAGTCTATTGTGCTATTGCGAGAAAGATGCTTTCTTAGTACATGTGACCACCAACACAGTAAATTTCTATTTTTGAGAACTTCTATGAAAAATCGTTCAGCAAGTTTTATTACCCAAAGATTTACACTAATGGGAGGGATAAGGAAGTTAAATGTCTCCGTGTGCTGGGAGGCATGTGAATAGTTCAACGGAGACTATGATTTCACTCTCTCCCCTTTTAAAGTCTATAAACATTAATACAGCTAAAGAAAATACTGTAATCGGGAAGATTTTTGGGGCGGTGTTTGCTTTTTCACGTCACTATTAGTATGGAAATTATAAAAGCAGCAGATGAAAGTAGGTATACAATGGTTATACAGGATGCTGAGAGTGGTTAGGGAGGAAAACTGATTAAAGGAGTTATAATGCCTATTTTCATGAAGTTAAACAAGAAGTTTTGAACAAATTATAGGGGGATAGCTCTGATATACCACTGTATAAAACATATATGAGAAGATACTGTAAAAGAGAATAAGAAAAAAAATGAAAGGAAGGTTGAGAGAGGAACACCACGAATTTAGGGAACAAATGTCTACCATAGACTTAATCTTTGCCATAAAACAGCCGGTGGAAAGCAGGTATGAATATTGGAAAGACTTGGTAATGGTATTTATAGATGTGGAAAAGGCATATGATAGCGTGGATAGAAATAAAGTTGGTAAAGCGATGGAGGAGGCCAAAGTGGAAAGAGGAGTTGTAATGAGAGAGAAAAGCATGTTTTAGAATATGACAGAGAGTGGGAGGTTGGATTGGTCTCATGTAAAAAATTGAGTGAAGCAGGGGCGTGCCCTTTCACAATTACTGTTTTTAAGGGTAATGGAAATGGTCATGAACAAAGTGGCAGGAAATCTCTGGGAGGAAAGATTGAAATCCATGTTTGATGATGACTTGATGGTATGAGGGAGAAGGAAGAGGAAGTACAGGAACAGCCACAAGAATGGAATCAGGAATTGAATCAATGTGAAATGTTTAACCCATATTTCACCAATGATAATTTTTTTCAGCCGTGCCGGGAATTGAATCCGAGAGCCTTAGCTCAGTAGGCAGATATGCTACAGACTGAGCTAAGGTGTTGGATAGAATAATTATATGGAAGGATGAATGAATTAACGGAGATAATCTATTATATTTAAAAGTGTAATCAATTATAGTTTATATTTTTAATTTTTTAACACAGAGTCTTACTATCCATTTGGGTTATACGCTTATGTACTAATTGTGCTAGTGGTTTTAGGGATGAAGAAGCTTATATAAATAGGAAGTGTACCTACATTTGTCTGGAGAGAAAGTGTAAAACCACCATCAGTACACCCAACCAAGATTTGAATCAATATCCATGTTATCAGCAGTATAGCGACACTTTGGACCATGCGGCCATCGAACCGGGCCACTATTGTTATTATAAGCTTGTCTTGTTTGTGAAACGGTTAAGCGTAAGACGATGCAAACTAGCCTTAACTTTGACAAAATGTATCTAAATAAAGACAAATAAAATAATTAAATAGTAGAAATTACAAATACTAACTAATTAATGTAAACATTCTTTCTTATAATCCATTCATCATAACATTATTACATCCAGCTAAGTTTTAAATTACAAACTTTGGGCTTGGCTTTTAAGTTATTCTATATTAATAAATAGTTCTGAATCACTAATAAGCAGAATAAGAGCTATAAAACAAATTTCACTTGAAAGATTGAAAAGGAAAAAAAATCATAAAGATTCAAATCTCGAATATCCTTATTGATTTGAGGGTCCCATCCCTAATTTTAAATATAAAATAGTATTATTGATAAAGATTTGTAGTTTTTGAATTTGGTATTTGGTAAAATACAAGTGGAAGCTGACGAATATTCAACTAAAGTCGAAGTTTTCTAATTTTCTCACACCTTCGTATAATCCGTCCCAATAATCTTGCTACTTTTCATTGCAAATAGGTGTATACAGTGTCCAATAACCTGGTAAACGGAATTTGTTTTATCAGGTAAAATTCAGTAGATTTTTATCAAATTTCTGCAAATTTTACATAGGCCTATTCAGTAAAAGAATACCCAACTTTTATTTACGTATTAACAATGGTCAAAATATTATTTTCCTTTCAGTGAATATTCACTGTTAATCTCTTTTTATACAGTTGTCCCAGTTGAGAGTACTGATCACATTTCTTTAAGTCAACATGTTATTTTCATTTCATCTCTTCACACCTCTACCGCACATTTTTCATTTCATCTCTTCACACATCTACCGCACATTTTTCATTTCATCTCTTCACACATCTACCGCACATTTTTAGCCAAAGTTGAGTCATGGCTCGGCTACTTAATCCATCATAAATTCCAGAGTGCACAATGAATGTATTATAACAAAAAAGCAATTTACCACCACTATTTCTCTTTTCTATAGCAACATGAGAATTCATATTGTAATGTAAACCTATTATATAGAGAAAGTGTATGCTTGTACAATTAATTGTACATTATTAGTGAAGCTTGTGAGATCAACATGATATTTAGGTTAGGCATAAGCTGCATCGAGTATCATTCTTAAATTTTGAAAAATGACACCTGTCCACATGAATCAAACCAGGAGCTCCCTGAGTAGTGTGCCATTGCTCTATCACTAATCTATCTAGGATTCATCTCATGTTCATGGTAATTCTTTACTCATAGTTTTAAAGGTCTTGGGTTCAATTCCAATGTCCAGGTGTCATTTTTCAAAATTCGCAAATAAACCAATTATATTTACCATGTTTTCTTAGTTTTGAATTTGTAAAATGGTGGATTAGACTTTTCTATTGTTCTACTTGAGTTTAACTTTTACACTTTTGAGCTTCATTTCTTTAGATTTCTGTTGCCTAAATAAAATATTGTATTTATTTCAAGAAATAGTGGAATACTTACCAGTTTAATTAATGATGACATACCAACACATGCATTCATATTAAAATTAATCTCTTACATGACAAACTATGTAATCTAAGATAACTCCAATTTTGAGCTTGACCACAATTAAGGAAAATAATTAGAAATGGTGAGTTTAGTGTTTCACAATTTAATGTATTTACCTAAGATAAACTTGAAGAATAACTCTTTTTATGTTGGTTGTAGTGTAATCTCCAACGTCACCCTGAATGCAACAACTTGAAGCAATGGAAGGGTGGGACAGTAAAGATAGACCCTCTGGCCTTGGTGCAAGCTATCGAGCGTTACTTGGTAGTACGGGGCTACGGCAGGCTCAAGGACAAAGAGACAGGCGACTCTGATGATGACAACAGTGAAGAAGATATTGATGACACACTGGTAGGTATATTCCGTTCACGATAGGTTTTTACCTGGATGACAGTTCGAAAATCATATGTATAGGTTTTGGGTTGCCAACACTTGTAAAAGGTCACAGTTTTGTTATAAATGTAAAGATATTTAATTACCTGTTATATATTAAATTAAAAATAACATAAGCTTAAGTTTTCTCATACTATTTCATTTTTTTAAATAATTTCTTTTTATCCAACTCTAAACAATATTTTAAACATAATTAAAAGTACTTATTTTTCGTTTTGGAATGTTACTGATTTTGTGTAATATAGTGCACACATCAATATCTTTTAATACAGGGATCGTATTTACTTGGAAAAGAGAAACTTGTTGTCATTTTTTTTGCATACAATAAATGATTTTATGATTATTTTATCATATTTTGAAATATTTAACTGAATAAAATATTTTCATCAACTGCGTGTCTGCATCATTGTAAAAAACTTGTTTACTAGATAATATAACTCCAGGTTGGCGAAGATAGTATATATGTTCTGTCATAGCTAGGAAATGCTAATACATGTGTGTCACAGGCTGCAGTGGTTATAAGCCAAGGGACAGCCAGGCATCGTCTCCAGTTCATGATGGGGGAACAACTGTTACCATATAGCATGACAGTCTATCAGGCGGTACGCCAATACAGCCCAACTGGCAACGACCAATCAGAGACTGACACGGACGAGGCACCTCTGGGCAACTCTGGAGTATGGGTGCAGACACACACCATCTTCTACAGGTAGAGTAAATATTGTTTATAAAGAAACATCTCCAAAACAAGCTTGATTCCAGATTAGTATTTAATAGAATGTTGGAATACCAAATAGTTTTTGCAACTTTATAGCTCACCTATCAGCCATACCCATAGAACAATAACTAAAATAGCATCATGGTCATATTTTGTATTGTATGCTTTTGTTGAGAGAGTTTTATTATTAGTTCAAAAACTTTAGGGGAGTTGTAGTGTAATGTTGCTTTTGCAGGTCTGTCCCTGAAAAAGTAGTGTGTGATGTTCTGGAAAGTTGGTCTCTGAAGAAGTAAAATGTGATGTTGGGCTAACAGGCCTTCCCCCAAGGAAGTAAAATGTAGTGTTGCTATAAGCGGATCCCCAAGCAAGGAAAGTGTGATGTGTTGGCAGGCCTGTCCCTGAGAAAGTAAATAGTGATGTTGTGCTGGCAGGCCTGTCTCTGAGGAATCAAAGTGTGATGTTGTGTTGGCAAGCCTGTTTCTAAAGCTTATTACGCACTTGGAAGCATTGTTGGTCAACTGTTGGCCAATATGGGAAACAGATTGTTGGCAAACATTAAAGAAACATTGTTTCGCGTCCATACTACATTGATGAAATATTTGTTTCCCGTACTGAATTCATTTGAGTGAAAAATGTCTTGAGGATGCTTCTATTCTTGGGCTTTGTATATAGCTATGAATTGTTCAAGAAGACAGAGAACAAGAAAACGGTGGGTTGGTGTTCATTTACACTAACTGAAAACTATCCACTTATTTTATTAAAACCATCCGGTTTTTTACACTCCTCAATTGTCACATCCCACAACAGTGTATTTGTATGAAATATTTAAATTAGAGATGGGCCACTCGAATCTTTGAATCTTCCGAATCCTGACAAGTATTCGAGATTTGAAGATTCAATGCTTTACTGAATTCGATGGTCGAATCTTTCATCTCACAAACAAAGCATAATATCAAAAATTACTTAGTTATGCCAACTTGAAAAGCACAACTTAATCCATAATCTTTATTTTGTCAGACAAAAGAGATTAGCATGAATAAAATCATTATTTAAAAAAAAATTGTTAGGTTTGGAAAAGCTTACGTCCTAGTACACTACCTTCCCACCTCTATGAGAAACTTGGTCTTGATCGTTACGGCACATGCTCACTTCTAAAACCTTCACCTCTCGTACAATCTTGTAAATAATTTAATGAACACATTAAAACTCTTCAAAAACTGAAAATCAAAACTAGAATTACAAATAAACTCTAAATAAATAAAACAAATTACTGCCTTTTTAAACAGAAATAAGAACACATTACGCATGATACAAAGTCAGCCGCCATGACATATATTATGTTTACTCTCTAGAGTGATGATTAAAATAAAGATACTGTTAATTCTTACTACCCATCTGTTTTTACAGCTGTCTACAACTATGCAAAGAACCCCACTTTATTGCATACGATCTTTAAGTTAGTCATTTTGTTCTGTTTCATGAAAAATAAATATTTTCAACAGTCAAGACGCCTATAAAAAAGTTTATTTAGGCCTACCGGCCTACGTATCATATATCGATTATTTAAAATTGATTCGGGTAGTTTGATCACTAAGTAAGCACTCTCGAGTTTTAAGAATCAAATAACAACTTGCTAATTCATTATTTATTTTAAAATTGATTTTAATTTAAGAGTTTATTATATATTTTTTAATATGTTATTAAAGTAATTGTAAAAATATTCAAACGTAGTCCTGCCTTATAAAATGGGAATGAACATATTGTAGTCGAAAATATGTTCATGTCTTAAATATAATATATTCTCAGAAATTGATATATCGCAAGAATCAAATATATTTCTTGTTTTCTACACGAAGACAGATAGTGGATATATTATAAGAAAATAATGATAAAATATACTTAGGCATTATTGAGTTCACTATTTCCAATGTATGTTTAATTGTTAAGTATGTTGTTTTAGTCTTTTTTTTAAATCTGTTTTTATTTTTATTTTAGCTTTCTTATCAAAATAAATTATAACACCTCAAGATGATTAAAGTTGATCAAAAGGTAACTAGGCTTAATCTGTTTGTTTATTTCACAGGTGTTTTTTAGAAATTTAACTCATTCTATCAACCCTTTTAAAAATAACTTAAATACACTCAAATTTGGATTGATTTGATTTTTAAACAATAATATGAGTCTAGATTGTTTAATTTAACTGGATTTTAACCTGTATTTTGCGAGGGGTGGTTGGGGTTGATTAAAATTGAAAGCATGATTGAAATAAATCTTAATTTACAGCTTAGGCCTATATTTTGTAATGTATGTATATTTGTAAATCATTAAAATTTCTAACAATTTGCTAGAATTCGGATTCGAGAAATAGTGGATTCGACCCATCTATGATTTAAATCGATTCCAGAGTTGTTTTTTTTTGCTGACCACGATATGACAAAAGGAGACATCAGTAACTGATGTACTGGGGGCCGAATGCAAGAATGCTTAGTGCACCGATAGTGTGGTCCCAAGAACATTATTCCTCCTTTTAACTATGATGACGCAAGCAAACCCATTCTTGTTAGCAAAGCATCCAAAAAGCAAAGTCAGACCGGCCCACATTGCTTGTTGTCAAAAATGTTGTCTAACATTGTTTCTTACAACCCATTTAAAATGGATCACGACAAACATATTTTCCTCGCTGGGAAACACAAAGCCATCATGAAAAAATGTTGGCAAACAGTTGGGAAACTTTTTCTGAAACAAGGGCGACATGTTGGCAAACAATGGTTCCTAGTGCATACTAGGCTTAAGGAAGCAAAATGTTTGGGTTGGCAGGTCTGTCCTTGAGGAAGTAAGGTGTGGTGGTGTTTTGGCAGACCTATCCCTGAAGAAGTCTAATTTAATCTTATGTTGGCAGGCCTGTCCCCGAGGAAGAGAGCAGTGTCAGCACCAAGCCAGGCTCCAGCTGCACAACTGGCAGGAAGGGGAAAGGAACCAGCACCAAGGCCAACACCCGTGGCAGGAAAGGAGACGACCTTTGGAATGGTCAGTAAGGGGTGAATGATCTTGAAGTCCTGCTTTTATTGCACTTGGATTACAAGTGGGGTTGCAACAGGGTTAACATCTGTGCTAGCTAATATATATTCAGTAGGGCTGGCCCAGTGTTGATTATCAATCTTATAATTGCACAATCAGTAAGTAAGCTGATGATTGGCATTTTGCACATCGATTCTTAAAACAGATCTTTAGCTAAGGGGGACCTCCACACATTTCAGGTACTGGTGACTCATCATTGTTAAGCTCATGGCAGTTTGTCTTGTTCCTTGTTATGTTGATATGTTGATAAGAGGGTGGCTTTCAATTTGACCAAAACTCTCTAGCTTTAAAACATGGTAAGACCCCTGATATTGAATTATATTTAAATTAACTTCAGTTTTCATTTAAACTTGTACAAGCAAATCTTTTATGCTGAACAAAATAAAAATGGCCTGCATGAACAGTTGATTTTTTATTATTAATAATATTATTTTTGTAATATTTAAAATTAAATAAACCAAATTTTCATAGGCATCGGTGATCAACTCTATTGGCATGATTGGCAAAGTAGTTGATCATATTTAGGGTGGGTGGTTATCATAACTTTGTTATCCATTTAAGTGCCAGTTCCAATCTTCCTAACAGTGATATATTGAACTGAGCTTTTGAGGGGTTTTAAGAAATAAGGTGTGAACTATGTTCTTCTTTTAATTCTAAAAGCCATATTGTGTTCTTCCCCTTGTATGTGTTTTTAATGACCTTTTCTTGTACCTTCTTCCAAATATAATAAAATCACTCAAAAAGTGAAATAGGTTTTCCTTAAAGAGAGACAGTACTTAAAAAAGGTTGTGTAAATAAGATGTTAAAGAATTTCGCTAATCCAGATGCTTAAACATTTTTTTCAAGAATTTCTACCACTACTGGAAATATACTTGAGTTTTGAATCAGATACTGGAAAAATCATGGATGTAAAGGTAATTCCATCGGAGGCCTTAGACAGTGACCATTGGTTACTTATCACAAATCTCAAGAGGAAAGAAGAAAAAGAGGGTGGTTGAGAACCAAGAAAGAAGTATAAGGGAATGGAAATTGAAAATAGAAAGGAATTTCAGAAAAGAGTACTGGACAATATACCAAGGGATGTGCTGGGGACAGGGTAAGAGGAATAAAGAAGATTCAGAAGGTTAACGGTGGAGGCAATGATTGAAGTTTGGGGAGGGCGAGCAACAAGAGGAACAGAGGGAAACTTTTTGGTGGAATGAGGGAGGTATTCTATTTGAGGACAGTGGAGTCAAAGGAAGTGTACAAAACAAAAAATAGGGAAGCATACAAGTTAGTGAGGGAGGAAAAGATAAGCTTGATGGAGAATTGATAAAAAAATGATGTAAGCAAGTGCTGTATAAATTTGTTGAGAATATAAGAAGGAACAGGGAAGAGAGAAGGATAATGGTTGACAAATTAAATGAGGTGGATAAAAAAGAAAAACTTAAGTATATGTGTAAGGGGCATTTTGAAAAGTTGGTGAATGCAGAGCGGAACAGCGAGTAGGAGGAGAAAGAAGAGAGAAACAAAGCGGTCAGGGAAGGGCAATGGATATAACCTGGAAAGATGTGGAAGAGGAACTGCTGAAAATGAAGTGTGGGAAAGCACCAGGAGTGGATGGGGTCAGTGGAGATGCTGACTGCAGTGGCTGTACCAAGTAGTAAAGATGGTGTGGAAGGAAGGGAGGATTCCTGAAGACTGTAAGAAGTGGCTGATTGTTCATTTATTTAAAAGGGGGTATAAGAAGAAGTGTGAGAATTAAAGGCGAGTGACACTTATGTGCCACTATGCAAAGATTTATGAGAAAGTGCTACAGAGGAAAGTCAGAAAGGGAGTGTTGAGAGGAGAGTAGTATGGTTTCAGGTCAAGTAGGTTCATGCTAAACTTAATATTCGCTGTTAGGCAGTTGCAGAAAAACCATAATGAGCTCAGGAAGAATCTGCTACTGGCTTTTCTGGGCATGAAAAAAGCTTATGACTATGTGCAGAAATAAGGTGTGGGAAGTAAGTGTTGAAAAGTAAAAGGGTGGAAGATGGAGTATTTGGGAGAGAGAAATTTACTAAGGAAAATGTGAGTTGTGTGAAAGTGGGAGGGGAGCAGACAGAATGGCTTGAAACAGGAAAACATTAGAAAGAGAGCCATTTTAAAAAGTGGAAAGCTTCAAGAATTAGATGAAAGAGGAGGAAAGAAGAGAAATTTAGGAAAAGGAGGTAAGCGGAGGCCTTTTACGGATTATTATTTTACTAGACTATCATATTTTGTAAAATATATATATCTATACTCATAAAATAACATGTCCTGATTGACTGACTGATTCATCATCGCCGAGCGCAAACTATCAAGGCTACAAGCATGAAATTCGGACTGTATATTCATTTTGTTATGTAGGCACCCACTAAGAAAGGATTTTAGAAAATTCCACCCCAAAGGGGTCAAAATAGGGGATGATAATATGTATGATAATATGTATGAAAGTCCGTCATTTTGAAAGTTACATAAACAAAATTTTGTATTTCGGTTATTGACGTAAAACAAATAAATACATGTTTCAGGAATTTTGGAAATTTTATTTAATAAGGGATGAAAAAGGGGGTGAAAGTTTGTATCGGACTTGCATTATTTTTGATCTGAGGTCAAGTTATGGTCATCAACGTAACGTAATATTTTAAATTAATCTGTAAATACATATGTATATTTTCATATTTGTATATAATCAACTTCCACGCGAGCAAAGCCGTGGGCAACAGCTATCTAGTATATATATATATATATATATAAAAGTTATCACGGCAGGGATGTCCTTGTTTCACATATCTATACACCAAAATTTCGCAAGAAGTGTTTTTACGAACTTTTATTCAGCATATTAATAATACATATATAAAATAACATATTATAGCGAAATCAACGTTTTGCATTTAAATGCAAATTATGGTCAATTTTGTTTTAAATATGGATTAACAATAACTCTTAAAAAAATTTATCCAGAGGTTGTCTGAAAAATAAATGGTACTAGCTGCGCCAGTAAAAAAACCTCAAATTTATTTCCTTAAACCAAAGCGTTAAAAGTAAAATAAGTTTTTGAAATGGCCACTTACATAGCCACATTGTGACCAAAGAAAAATAAAATTACACCAAGGTTAAGCTAGATTGATATTCTTTTATCTACATGTCTCTGGTCTTCCATTTACTTCACTATCAAGTAATGCTGGGATCATAATCAACTTAACATTCAAGGTTAACTTAATGTAAAGGTTCTCATGTTTTTAAATGTAAGGGATCATGATGCAGTTCACTTAACTTAATAAATATTCCGGGAGGTATTTCATGTTAAGTGAACATTACATAAAGGTTATCATGTGATATAGGCAGCCAATCATTATGCGAGTGATGTCTACAGGGCTATATAGTAATTCATTTGTGGTTTTATGACCAAGGTCTACTGTTTAGCTTCAGTTCTAGTGATTGGGCATTGAAACAAAATAATTTTAACTAAAATGGGAAATTTATAATATAATGAACATACTTGGATTGTGCAGCTAATTAGATTAATTGGTTCAACTTCTTTGGTCATTTGAACAATATAAATTAAGAAACACGATAATTTATTCAAAGAGAAATTTATATATCAAGAAATTAAGTAATATAAAACGGGTATAATCCCATTTCTAAAAAATCATTATTGAGATTAAATAATTAAGTTCTGAAATTAATTAGCATAAAATAAGTAAAAATAAATCTGCAAAAATACTACTATGACTACTGCATATATATTGCTATTGGGAGGTTAAAGTTAGCTACAAGTTAAAGGTTATCAGCCACTTTAATATTTTATGTGTATTATGAACTGAATTTATCTGCCACATAGCTATCTGTAGGATACATTTTTTTATGCAGAAAATGAAAGGTTGGTACTGTTTTCACTGGTGTGTGCATGCAAGCCTTGATGCTACCGTTACAGCCTAGCGAGTGGTGAGAACACTCAACATTTGTTAAATAATGGCTGCTAAACTAGTACGAGGAACCACATGGCGTGACGTGGGTGCAGAAGCCAAGTTGTCTTGCAAGTACTAATTTCGATGTCTGCCAAAATGTGGGCAATAATTCGATACAACGTTTACAAAATTTCATTTATTGTACTCACATTTAAATAATTTGTTCCTATATAACTATAACTTTTTATCCCTTCAATGCGGCTTCAGGGTAACTGGTTTTGTCTAGTCGAAGTTCAGTCCCCGGGTGACGTTTGTCTCTAGGCGTCGATCTCGCGGGTCCAGTGGGTGGGGGTAAGGAAGGGAGATGGGGGAGAAAACATAGGCGGGTTACTGGGGTGGCTAGGGTATGCAAATGATAACCCTCAGGGCTAAAAGGGGAAATTGGAGTAGGCGGGGGTCGGATGGTCGGTGTGAGGGGAAGACAAGGGAAGGAATTGGCTAACTCGGGGGCAGGGACTCTTGGAGATACTTTAGCGGAATGTTGGCGTTCGGGGGTCTGGTGATTGCAGTCGGGATCATAGAAGAGGGGCCCACGGGTGGAGTATTGTTTGGTTGTTGCTGTCTTCTTTAAGGGTCTTCTATCGGTGGGCCTTGCTGGCACGGCGTGTGTATAAGGGTATTTTTCTTGGATTCCTATTATGTTTTTAATATCTTTTGCCAAGGAATTGATTTTCCATCATTAATAACACTTCCAATAAACACAGCTTGTTTTTAAACGTCAATATTTCAAAATTCAACCAAACATTATAGTAAGTTAGAAAGGCAATGTAATAGTGTGTTAATTTTCTTGTCAACAGAGGGTGTGGTTCCACCATTGCAGTCTCCTCTTGGTCCTTTCCTTCAATCACAGCTACCTGATTTTGTGACTGTGCAAGATGCTAGTCTTGAAGTGCTCTGCCTACTGCGAGTGTTGTGTGCTCTCAATCGATACTGGGGCACCCTGTATCCCAACATTGACTACACTTCCATTATCAGCCAACAGGTTAGCATTCACCATGAGTTTCATTTAGAATCCTGTAAAAGTTTAGACAATTTGAAAATAACTGGTAAAATTCAAGTTTGAAAAAGGCAAACATTTATAATTTATATTATGATTTTTTTTAGAGCAAGTCTACTTTTAACATATTGAAACAAAAATAAGCCACCTCCAAATATAGGCAGCACCCTAACCATATGATCCCTTTGAAAGTAATCAAATACATTAGGGGGCCACGAGCTTGGGATTTTTCATTCAAGTCGAACTCGAGTCGAGTATTTCTAAAAGCTCCCGAGTTTGAGTATAGGCCTATTCATAATTTTAAAATGTTAAAAAGTGTATTAAAACACATGTTCTTAAAATATGAATGACACTCATTTTTATAAATAGTAAATTTTTTTTTTTTAAAACATTAAATAATGGAAATATTGTGTTTTAAATTAGAAATAACACTAATAAAATACAATTTAAAAAACAAGAACACTCAAATAGAAATCTAATAAACAAATAATTAAATGGTTTCAACACCTACGCCTTTAAGGACATTGAATGCCATGCCTCCATCGTGGTTCGGATTCCACGTTAAACTCTTAAGTTCTCCATTTCATCTCACAATAATTACCCTATCATTACACATTAGTGTAAGTGTGTATAACCCGAACGAGTGGTAAGACGCGGTGCTAATATTAATAATTTAACGGCATTAAAATTACACTAACATTTATAAAACAAAGTTAATAAAATGAATAATGGCATGATGTCTTGAAAATGTATAACAAGACAGTGTAGAAACACTGTACAGTGATGTAAAGTAAGTGATAGTGAAGGAAGCCAACCTGAAAGTATAGTTAGGTTAGGCCTAGATAGAAACAAACACACATCTTTCTTCATGTCTTCTTAAACTTTTACACTTTCCACTTATTTAAAACTTTCACAGTTGCACATTAGTTTGAATTTTCGGGAATATTACTTTTTTATTAATGTATTTTCATATGAAAAATAAATATTTCCGAAAATTCAAAACAATATGTAACTGTGGAAGTTTAAAAAAGTGGGAAGTGTAAAAGTATAAGAAATAGAGAAATGTGTTTGTTTAAATCGAGGCTTAACCTAACTATCCTTTCAGGTTGGCTTCCTTCACTATCACTTTACATTATTGTAGAGTGTTCTACACGGTCTTGATTAAAAGTTAATAGAATTGATGTTTTAATAAGCTGATATTTCCCCAAATTATGCTTCAATAACTTAATTTACCCTATAAGAAAACATAACAATCATAAACAATTATAAATTTGAAGTGTTTTGTATTTCTTTTATTATTCCTTAGTGTAATCGTGTATGATCACATCTTCTGTTCCACTTACATTCCTCTCTGCGCATTGTACGGGCTCTCTTTAAAAATTATTTTATTGAGAAATTTACTTCAATTTAATTTCTAATGCTTATAAAAGTTGATGCTCATACTTTAAAATTGAAAGTAATATTTCTAGCAAACAATATGAAATAGTAAGTGCTTTTTTAATACATATGTGGTAAGTTTGGTAAAGATGTATTTTAATAAATAAGATCAACATTTATCTTAAACAGGTTAACCAACATAATTCTAGAACTAAATATTAACTAAACTACAGCTAGTTTTGTAGCTAAACATTTTAATTGATACGAGCTTTAAATATCTTAAGTTTGAAAACATTTGTTACAAGGTATTTTTGATATTACATTTTTAATTTAACATAAATTATTATTTTAGAAAGGGACTCGGTCAAAATAGTAAAAAGAATCATTCAAATATTTAGTTATCTCATTTTTAATTTAATATAAATTATTATTTTAGAAAGTGATCCGGTCAAAATAGTAAAAAGAATCATTCAAATATTTAGTAATCTTCTTAGCTATTTTTACTATCATTGTTTTGTCATGGCATTACAAGAACAACTTCAATCAAGTATGATTCAAAATTGATGACAATATTGTATAAATTTACCGGTCAAAAGTGGTTTTAAATCTCTATTATGTTATTAATGTGAAAATTGGAAGTTATTTTTAACAATTTGTTTAGTAACTGAATGATTTATAAGTGGAAATGCTGATATTATCTCAATTAAATAGGCTCTGCTTATTATTGCGTTTTAAAAAGTGTTTATTAAGTACATGAAGTAGGAGCTTGAAAAAGACAGGCCTACAAAACTCTAGATCTCGAGCTTAAGCGACAAGCTCAAGATCGATATCGAAATATCTTTGTTGTCATAACTGGGTCTTAGTTATTGGCTGAGAGATGCTTTTTAATCATTATGTGTTTGTTATTAATAAATAAACTTCATTCAAAAGTAAGGTAAAGGTGACATTTGAAAGGTTACTTCTTTCCTTAAGCCAGAGATCCAGTTTTGCCATTGTTATTTTCATATTATATAGTATTATGTATGAAAAAAGTGCATGGAGCAAAAACATTCAGTAATAAATAAAATGATAGTGTTTTTACGTTTATTTGTGCTCTACCATTTTCCTAATATTCTAACACATATTTTCACACTTCAGTATTTCGATGCTATTATAGCATCTTCCCCAGGAAGTAGTAGTAATTAGACTGAACAGGATGTTGTCTTCAGTAATGCCAACTTGATTGTTAAGGATGAAAACTTCTCTGGTGGAGTTGAAATTCCTTTACTGTTTCTCTTTTACTCTCTGGATGGTAGGTGGTGCTGGTGTAGTCTCTGGGTTGAAATTAGCAAATATTTAGGTTACGTGGTTTTCTAGACTGTGATCCATTGACATGCCAGTTCCCATCTTCTTAACTGAGACATATTACATTGTGTCTTGTAGAATGATTTCAACACCTTGACATTGTAGAAGTCCTCGAAGTTGAGGCTATGAGTGGAGGCATGTGCTGAAACGGGTTTATCAGGATTCTTGATTTTTATGTCATGACGGTGTATTCATTTGTTTACAGAGAGCTTCAGTGGTAGAAGCCAACTTATTGTGCAGTACATTGTTGGCATTCTAGTTGGTAAATTAGGTTAATGGACTCGCATGTGTGACTGCCTTTGATGGTATAGATGGATACTGCTATGACACCAAAATTAAGAATCCAGAAAAACCAGTTTCAGCACACGCCTCCACTCATAGCCTCAACTTTGAGGACTTCTACACTATCAAGGTGTTGAAATCATTCTACAAGACACAATGTAATATGTCTCAGTTAAGAAGATGGGAACTGGCATGTCAATGGATCACAGTCTAGAAAACCACCTAACCTAAATATTTGCTAATTTCAACCCAGAGACTACACTAGCACCACCTACCATCCATAGAGTAAAAGAGAAACAGTAAAGGAATTTCAACTCCACCAGAGAAGTTTTCAGTCAAGAAATTGAGTAGTAACCTTTTTTTTCTACGAGTCGCAACTCTTTTGGTCTAGTGGCAGCAGCAAAGTGTAAAACTTTTAAGTGCAAACTATATTGTATCTTCTCCAATGAAACACAAATTGTATTACCTGTTGCTGATGTTATGTCACTTTTCTAGGAGTTTGTGAACAGCAAGGTCGCAGCCAAGGCTAGTAGACAACTTCAGGATCCTCTGGTCATCATGACCGGGAATTTGCCTTCATGGTTACAACAGATCGCGTCCGCATGGTAAAAACACATTCATTAAATAAACCATTTATAATTTTGCACTATCATTTATTAAATAGTACTGGGGTTTATTCTTGTAACTGTTACGTCCCATCATATAATGTTCAATGTTCTGCTCACCTCATACAGATGTGTTGATAATTCCAACTCTCTCTCTCTCTCACACACACACTAGCCCATTCCTGTTCCCGTTTGAGACGCGACAGCTGTTGTTTTATGCCACATCATTTGATCGTGACCGAGCTTTACAACGTCTCTTGGATGCCACTCCCGAGCTGAGTAGCTCTGATTCCCAGGAGCGAGTGACCCCTCGACTTGACCGACGTAAGAGGGTCATCTCTCGGGAAGATATCTTGAAGCAGGCAGAACACTTGATGCAGGAACTGGCAACATCACGGGCCCTACTTGAAGTTCAGTACCATGACGAGGTTAGAAAAATACTTGTGACCTTGATATTTTGTCAGAATATCTGCAGCTCTGTTCTTAAAATATAAAATCCTGCTTACCAACATTGTTCACTAAGCTTTGCATTTGTTGTCAGGTTGGCACCGGACTGGGCCCCACCCTGGAGTTCTATGCACTAGTATCCCGGGAGATGCAGAGAGCTGACTTGGAGTTGTGGCATGGAGAAAGAACCCTACCAGGAAATAACTTGCTGAGCTACGTGCACTCGGCCGTTGGACTCTTCCCTGTCCCTCTGGGGCGGTCAGCCAAGTCAAGTCATGTTGCTCGCGTCAAGAGCAAATTTCGGTTCCTCGGCAAGTTCATGGCTAAGGCTGTGATGGACTCGCGTATGGTTAGTTCACTTGTACAATGCCAGAAATACCGGCTATGTTCTATAACATTGGTGTTAATCAGCAAATATAAGGAATATAATATTTACACATAGCTTAAAACTTGACCTGGACACAGGAATCGAACCTAAGACCTCTTTGAATGGCTGTCATTAATAGAAGTGATAGTTAACATCAGCTAGAAATATTGCCATAACATTAAGACAAAGTGTGATGATTATTGTTTCTCCTCTCATTTTACAATATTACTATACTTTTGATATGTATGATAAAAGTGCATTGAGCAAAAAAAAAAAAGTTAAAAAATAAAACTGATAGAATATTAGGAAAATGGCAGAACACAAATAAAAGTAAACTCTTATCACATATTTACACATACACTTCAATATTTCAATGCTATTATAGCATATTCCTCAGGAAGTAGTAGCAATTAGACTTTCTATGCTATAATAGCATCGAAACATCGAAGTGTGTGTGTAAATATGTGTTGGTGTTTTTACTTTTATTTGTGCTCTACCATTTTCCTAATATTAATTTTGATAAATTCTTAACTTTTAAATCAAGTTAAACAAATTTAAATTTGATATTGGGGCAGTAATAATTGATTTTGAACCTTGGGATCTTGTTTTTTTCACGACCTCTCAATATTATCTTAGGCTATATGCAGGTGAACTATCACAATAGTATGTTAGGGATGAGAGAGGTTGAATTTAGAGAAAATGTAATCGCATTTCCATTAAGGGAGAGTGTAAAAACATCATCACCAACTGTTTCCAGCCTGTGGCTGGTTCAGTTTACTAAATTGGCTCCATTTTCCTCTATCCTTCAATCATTCTCCCTTATTTAAGGACTTCCATTCTCTCGCCTGTACACTTTCTGTTATCTGCTCCTTCCATCTCTTTCTGTCTCCCTTGCGGGTTTTTTACTACATGCTTCATTACCCATCATTCTTTTTGGTTCTCTTTCTTTTTCCATCCTCATTACATGACCATATTATCTCGGACTTGCTTCCTCTACTATCTTGTGAACTCCCTGCATATATGACAATGGGTACAAAGTACGCCCTACACAACACTTCTTTACACTTCAAGGGCATTTCTCTTCTCCAGAGCAGGTTTCTTACCTATAGAACAACTCTCCCTGCTGTCCTATTCTCAATAGATCCTCTCTACTTCCACCTTTCACCTCAATCACACTTTGAAGATATTTTATGTTCTGTGGTCATCACTATCACTTGACACTTTGCTATGCTATATTTCATATCACATTATTTATTTCCTACATTCCCTTCCTCTAATTCTTCTTCCTTTTCCTCTCATACCAATAAGTCATTAGCAAAATCATGCATGGCCTTCATTCTTTCCTCCCCAAGTTTTCCTGCCACTTTATTCAATACCATTTTCATTACCATTACAAAGAGTGGTGGTGTGAGAGCACTCCCCTGCTTCACTCTATTTTTTATTTGTAACCACTTTTTCCACACCTTCCCCATCTACACAACTCATGTTATCCTCATACATACTCTTCACTCTAATTACAAACTCTTCTTTTCACTCCACCGCTTTCCAGACTTTATTTATATCCACACTATCATATGCCTTCTCCACATCCATAAATACCATTATCAAGTCCTTCCCAAATTCATACCTTCTTTCCATCAGCTGTATAGCAAGAGCATGTCTAATGTAGACCTCTGTTCACATCTCCAGCTTCCTTCCATTTTCCTTCTTATTTTCTTTCCTAGTACCTATCTTTTTGTATATTTTTAACAATGACATGTCACTATTATCTAGGTTGGATGTTCTGATATTAACATAAAATAGAACTGTCATAATAAAAAACATCAACCATATGTTAAAGCACAATTTAATTCACCAAACAGGTGCACTGTATTTTTGTGCATTCTTTTATATAAGCTTTTAATTTGTCATGTAAAATAGAAGTAACCTTTAATAATATTCTTTTACAATTTGGTTTATATTTATTTTATTCACATCATATGTATGGCTTAATCTTGCTAAATATAAATAACTAATGCAATCATTTAAAGTGTTATATTGAATTATTTTCAATCAGATTTATTGCAATAGTATTCAGTAAGAGAGTGCTTACTTGAAGAAATTTAATAAAATAACAGACACAAAGTTCATTTAATATATTTGTTCTCTTTAAACTAATAGCATAAATTAATATTATTTTACTGATATTTTAATTATTCTCATATATCAAATATGTTTTGTTATTTTTAACAACAAACTATTCTCATAATTTTGTATAAATTAAATTATTTCTTGGAATTAAGCTTGAAATTTATAAACCTCAGTTAATAATGATAATAATTCATAATTATGGGAAAAGTAGTCTTGTTTGTTCATAATTTAGCTGTCAAAGACATTTTTTAATGAGTTTTTAATTTCAATGATAATATGTTTCACATACTTTAATCAAAATATTATAGGCAGTACCTAGTTGTACCAAGATTTTATTAACTATTTGAATTTGAAATTATATATATTCAATTCATTATTTACACTGTTTGATTTGAAAATATCCGTAAGTTAAAAATTTGCCATTTAAACACCCCTATGATTATTTTCAGCTGGACCTCCCATTCAGTCTAGTATTCTACCGCTGGCTGCTGGGCCAGGAGGCAAGCCTCTCTCTCCCTGACCTAGCCCAGGTGTGTCCAGAGGTCCATCGCACACTGGCTCAACTGCAGGGGGTGGTCCGACTAAGAGAAGCCTTGGAACAGGATCCGAACCTATCTACAGGAGACCGCAAGGAGAGGGTAGAACGACTGGGATTAGATGGATGTCCAGTGTCCGACCTTGGTCTGGATTTCACTCTGCCAGGACATGTTGGGGTGGAACTGAGACGAGGAGGGCGGGACCTTCCCCTCACTGTACACAACATTGAGCAGTACACCAAGGTCAGTTAACCTTTGACCCTCATACTTTACACCTGTTGCCCCAACCTACACAATGGTCAGGGAGTAAAGTGCTCGCTTCCGAAATTGATTTTTGTAGTTTCAAACGCAGCTGAGGTCGACAAACTTTTCTTGAGCAATAAAAATCTATAGCACAACTTCCTTCGGAGGGGAATTAAAGTAGTATGTCCCATGTCAATTGTGGCATGTAAAAGAATCCTGGACTGTATATGAAAATACCTTTCAAGTCAAAATTGTTAGGCCTTTCACTTTCACTCATGAATTTTCGTGTGCTAATATGTTGATTCAGAAAAAGCATGTTAAATACCTTAAATAATTAAAAATAATTTTATGTTGCTTGTTACAGCTGGTTTCTCATTGGTTTCTACTAGAAGGTGTGGCCAGACAAATGGAAGCATTCAGGGAGGGGTTTGAGTCAGTCTTCCCTCTGGCACAGCTGCAGATGTTCCATCCAGAAGAGCTGGAATTAGTTTTCTGTGGCGGTATTTCATCTGCGGCTGGCTGGGACGTCAAATCACTCCTAGAGTGCTGTCGTCTCGACCATGGCTACACTGCAGACTCTCGAGCTATCCGGTTCCTGTTTGAGATATTGAGTTTGTACGGTCGTGATGAGCAGCGCCAGTTTGTACAATTTGTGACTGGTTCTCCCAGACTTCCAGTGGGAGGTTAGTACTTCATACTATTGACACATTACCCGCTACAGTAGCTTCATGGAAGGGGTCTGCTCCTTTTGTTTTGTTTTTTCTGAGTTTGAATATAGTCTTGGCTTAATTTCAAAATGTTAAAATGTTAGTGTTTTAAAAGTAAAACTGTATAATCTATATATAAAATGTCACCAGTCAAAACAAACATAAAATATAAATATCAGAACCTTAAAATTTGAAATTTTATAAATAGTAAATATTTTTGAGGTGAAAAGTAGTAAGAAAATGGAAATATTGGGGCTTTAAATTAGAAATACCACTAAAAAAATATAATTTAAATATAAGAACACCATTTAAATAAAAATAAATTAGAAAAAATAATAATTAAATGGTTACATTACAACACTCATATCTTTAAAGACATTATAATTGCATTAACAATTATAAAAATAAGCTTATTAGATTGGTGTTTTAATGAGCTAATAGTTCCCCAAAATATGCTTGTGTAACTTTATTTACTCCACAAGAAAACATAAATCACATACAGTTAGAAATTTCAAATTTGAAATGTTTCATATTTTGTTTATTAGTACTTAGTGTAACAATTATGCATGATCAAGTCTTATTTTCCATTTTCATTACTCTCTGCACAGTTGCACATGCATTTTATATGGGCTTATGTTAGAAATGATTTTATTGTGAAATTTATTTCTAGTAAAAACTATGCTATAGTAAATGGCTTTTTGTTTTTATATGATGTTTGATAAAATATGTATTGCAATGAAAATCAACACAGGTTAACCAATATAATTCTATAAATAAATAGTAACTAAACTAGTGCTAGTTTTGTAGCTAAACATATTAGTACAAGTTTTAAATATTGTAAGTTCGAAAACATTCAATACAATATATTCTCAATGTTAAATTTTTAATTCAACAAAAATAAATTATATATAGAGAGAGAGAGAGAGAAAGAGAGAAGGTGCCTTCCTGTTCCCTTATGTGAATGAATGTTTTTGTGATATAGGATTCAAATCTCTCTCACCACCGCTGACTGTGGTTCGCAAGACTCTTGAGCCTAATATGAACCCCGATGACTTCCTGCCCTCTGTCATGACATGTGTCAACTACCTCAAACTACCAGACTACACATCCCTGGATGTGATGCGCGCCAAACTGGGCGTCGCCGCTCGTGAAGGCCAGCATTCGTTCCATCTCTCCTAGTCAGATGGCTGTGTGAGCGTGTACTTCTCAATACTCTGCACTTCACTACATTTGGTTTTTTCGATTATGTAATAGGTGTAGCCAAGATTTTTTATTGTCAACATTTATACAGACACATTTTCTTTGGTGTGTAAATAATGAATTGTTTTAACATATATATGGAGACAATTTTAGTCTGATGGGTTAAAAGAACCCTCTGGATAGATAAATATTAAATTACTGAAATATTTATAATTGCTGTGTTATGCTATCATTGGGGTTCTCGTTTTATCTGGGTAAAATTAGATTTTGGAAAGTGATTCGAATAACAGTTGAACAACTGATTAATTCAAAGCTGAACAAATTTTTGGGAACTGCATTTTCTGAACCTGGGTCTACAACTGCTCACTGAAACCTCCAAATGAAGATATTATCATAGAAACTAGTTCATTTGGCATGTCAGGGCGGTGTCTGAGCGGTCGCAGATTAAACATTTTTTTACAAAACATATTTGCTGAAACATTTAAGTGATTTATCTATTAAAGGATGATTTTAATTGCATTGTTAATCATGTGATTGAAGATATTCCGTATTTACTTGTAATAATTGGTATAAGCTGTGTATTGTATAGCTCTAAAAATGTATATTCTGTGTAATATTAATCTAACAAACAGTGACTTTGATTGGGAGGTTAATGTATATTTTGATAAAACATGGATGGGGAGAACCTTGAAGATGAAATAATATGACAAAGTGATTTTTTTTTAATTGTAAGAGCCACAACTTGTTTTGAACTGTTATGGCTGACTAGTGTCTCGGGAGTGAGAGCCCTACTGTGATAGCCACAAGGATCCTTTAATAGGATGAGGAACTATGAAAGTGCCGCTATCCTAAATTTAGTGCATTTTTAAGTTTTTCCACACAAAAAAAAACACCTTTATATTATAAGTGGCGTGTTGAAAAATTGCTTGCACCGATTAGATCTCAATTCCTTGAAAGTGTCTGCAGCTTTGATTCAAAATCAAACTACTTTTGTGAAGAAATTTAGAAATGATCTTTAAAGGTAAAAAATGAAAGTTTTACAGTTGTGTCATACATTTAAACAAACTGTCGATATTAAGGGAACTAGTTTTTTTTTTTTCATTTGTCTGTGTGTGCGCGGATTAACTCCAGAAAGGGTGTTTATTTGGGAAGCCCACCGCTATGAGTATGGAGTATTTTGATATAGAACCTTGGTGAGATGAACTATTGTATATTCAGCATCCAAGAGATTCTGACCGAGGAAAAGGGTTCCTAGCTCTGAGCTGACATCGGCTAGTTCTCAAAGTTTCATACTATAAATGTTATTACTTGTATTATTTTATGTTATATTTTCCATGATGTTATTTCTGTGTTAAGAGGACTTGTAGAGCTGTTGAGATATCAGATTAATTTACAAGAAACTAATCTTGTGTAATATGGCATTAGAATTTGTGCTTAGTTCTGTAAATATGGACTGGACACATTTACTAGGGCACACCAACTCTTCCAGTTACAGCTGTTAGTTTCACACCCATAATTTTCCCTGCGTCTTTTCAAACATTCCGATGTAATTTTAAATTTTTTTTAACCATCCAGTTCTTAATATTTTTAACCATGCGAATCTAACTGTTGGTCATTTGTACAATAACTTAACTATTTTAATCCTCATTTTTTGCATTTAATAAAGTCAAATTTTGCTTTAGGGTGCATAAAATGGACTTTATTTAAAAATCTGTCATCGGTGCCTATATATATTAATTCCTTTACATATGTTATCATTTGCCAAGTCATGCGTACTCTGAAGATCAAGGTATCCAGATGTGACTATCCCACAGCCCTACAAGACCCACAATTTTGTTGATATTAGTTCAGGTTTTATGACAAGTGCCAATCCATCAAAAGCAGTAAACTTCTCATTTAGTTATTTTTAATGTATATTAAAGAATTCAACTTTTTTTTTTCCCCAATATGAAAACTGCAATATCATTCTTGTGTTGTATTGGACAAATCAAGACATAAAGAATCAAATTACACCACAGCTTATTTACTCATCTTTTTCCCACTTTGCTAAAACATGTCAACACCTCACCAGAATTTAAAAGTTATTCTGGATAATAAAAACTTTTTAACTAAATTGCTTTCTAGTGGTCTGTGAGCTAAAGTTTTTTGGTTTGAGATGAGTTTGGGTTAAATAAATATTTAATTTTAAAACTTAGTCATATAAATAAAAAAACAAATATATGTTAAAGATTTTTTAATTTAAATGAGACATTTTTATAAGTTATGAAATTATAGGATTAAATTTTAGATATACAGTGATAGTAACCGCATCATTTATCATGATTCAACCCGCCTCAGTGGCGTAGTTATCTAAGGCATTAATTTTGTGTTGAGCTGGACTGCCGAGGATGACTAGATTGAGGTTTGAATCTCGGTCAGGTGAACCAGGAGCGGTTTGACCTAAATGGTTTTCCACTCTCCTTCCAAGCAAATGCAGGTTCACTTCTTCTAAATAACTCCATTATTCCTTGTCAATATAGAGTGCAGTTGATAACTTGGTGCTGGCCTTTACTGGAGAGAAATAAGAGCATTAATGATTTTTAAGATGAACATCGTTCACTTTTTTTACTCCAACATGTAGCTGGCACAGTTTAGTAAAATGCCTCCATATTCCACCATTATTGTTCCTTTAATTGCTCCAGTCTCTTTCTTAGCCTCCCTTGCAGTATTTTTCCTGCATACTTCATTTCCACTCTCATGTAAACTATACCATCTTGCACTAGTCTATATGTTTTAATCCCTATTCTTATGTCCAAGCCAAGTAATAAACTAGCACAAAACACATCCCAACTAATACAGAGAAGAGTAAACAAATTAATCACCAGACACACAATACAAGGCAAAGAGAGAACTCTAAATCCTGAGCATGAAGCTCCTTGAAAGCTGAGTATTCAAAAAAGCCCTATTGTGTTCCTATTTAAATGCTCTAATAAGACTGAATGTATCATAATTTTCCCACAAACATCACAATTACTGGTGAGGTGGTGATTACCAAACGATTTGAAAATATTAAAAGATAATTTTGAATTTAGAGGGTGTTTGTTTACTAGAATGGACATAGCAACTGAAATTGGTTGCAAGTTTGATCATCCTCTTTTATTGCAATGGATTGTTCCTTCTCCCACAATACCATATTTTGTGTAGAGATGGACAGGAATTACATTTTTATATTGAGACGGGAACAGGAAACAAGAATTAAACCTTAGGTTCATTTTTTGATAAATCTTTTTAAAACTTAGACATTATTAAATGTAATATAAATAAAATACTATCATAAAAATGTAATATAGATAGGAATGTGTGCATAAAATCGCAAAATTTGAGATAAATATTGAATAACACACATTAAATTTTAATGCTTTTAAATAGAAATTATTTTTATTGGTTAATCTAGTTTTAAAGTGTTTTATATTTAACTCTTGGAAGAGTGCAAAAAATAAATTTTTACCCATCTTAAATGTCCTCAAGGTTTGTTATCGTTTAAATATTCTTTGTGTGAAGCTCCTTTTTTTTAACATTTTCTAGAAGTGACGATCCTTAACGGTTCTGAAATGTCTACTCTTGGGTTCACCAACAGCAGGCTGATGCTTATAAATATTTGACCTTGGCAAGCTATTTCCACCTTCAGGCTCTCTCTAGCTTGCTGAACCTAACAAATAACTTGATAGATATTACACAATGAGTCACACACTTCCCAACATCTCGCCACAGACTATAAAATCCACTGCCCCTAAGTTGATACAGAACAAAGATGATTACTGTTTAGTATGAATATATCTACTGAGCCAGCTGTACTCTATTCTTTGTGTAATTATATTCATTAGCCTTAGGTGTCAGCACCACATTGACCCATTTACCCTAATGGCTCTGGGCTCGCTAATCCCACACTTTTTTCTTAGTATAACAGAAAAAACTGTTCAAGCGTCTTTTAGCTCTCAGGGTACACAGCCTTAAAACTCTGGTGTAAAATAATTAACAAGTACTCAAGAAACAAGATTGGGGCGCCTCAGCCATCATCTCATCACTCCAGGTATTCTGTCACCATTCGCAAAGGTAGGCTCACAATTAATTGTTTGTCTGTCTGATAATTAACGCTTGTGTGAAAAATCTCTTCTGTTAACACTGCACAATTACAGTAGAGTTTGAGCAAACAGTAGCGTTGCAACAAAATGGGGGCTTTATAATTTTGTGGACTTTTGAGTATTTCTGTGGTGGGATGCATAGCCCTTTAGTTCGTAAGTGTACTTTAGGTTACAATGCATCCAGTAAACCATGATAGGAAAGATTATGACAAATTGTTTATTTAATCACCTGAAGCAAGATGAACAAAGATTTTTTCAATTAGTCTACATTATACCATTTTAGATATATAAAAAAATACTTTGAGCACCAGCATTTGAAGTGTTTGCTGAATATAATCAAAAAGAGGAACAAAGGCAACCTACAGAAATTCCAGCCAATTTGGTTAAAGAATTAGATATTTTCACAGCAGTTATTTCATTAGCGAAAATTCAAACTAAACAGTATAATATGGAAGGGATGGCGGAGGAGACAGTTTTATTCTCACAAATTTTAAATTACAATGCAAGTTTGGTCCAATATGTGTGTGTGTGTGTGTGTGTATATATATATATATATATATACACATACATAGGACGTCTGGGTAGCACATGTGTAATTAAACATTCAATATCTACCATTTCCCTCTAACACATGTTGATGCCAACAACTAAAAAAATAATTAGAAGCTCCATTCCAGTAAATTTGTCAGGTCTGTACCAGCCCTGACAATTGCTATGCTTTCAGTATGACCTGTCCCATCTGTAAACACTCATTGTTGATGCAAGTCAGCATCGATCAGCACTTATAATCAGAAAGCAGGACACCTGCTTTCTTTCTATACAGCCCTTTAAGGGGAAGACCAATTTCAACATCAATTAATTGCAGCTATCTGTCTAGCACAAGGTTGAAGGGGTATTTAAACTGTGGTAGCAACAAAAAGAAGACTGATTTGTAGTATAAGAAAAGAGTGTTTCTTGAAATTAAAAGTAATTTATTGGTGCTGTGATATATTAAATCTTAATGGATAAATTGAAAGCCGGTAAATAGATTTTTCAGTCATTTGGAATGTGGGTAGGACATAGCTTGTTCCTTAAAGATTGTCAGGGGCACATGACTATATATTTAGGTTCAGCAATGAGAGGGAGAATCATAAAAAAACCTTTAAAGGGTAACAAGCCTACAGTAAATTTAACACTAGAAAGCCGAGGATTGTCATTTTGACCTACTCTTTAAGAATTCATTGGTGCTGTGTGACTTTACAAAATTGGCTTTTACATGTTATAAAAATTATGTATCGTCTAAATAAATAGAACTGGTTGTATGAAATATTATTCCTAGAATACCTAAGAGCATTCATATGGCTGCTGTGAGTGCAGAATGACATTTAAAAAATTCTGCATAATGCTGCAATACTATTATGAATGTAAAATCATGTCGTGTATCTCTGTTAATGTTGCAATGACTATTTATTGTGACGAAGCGTAGTGGGAATAGCACTGGAATTCTTTGAAGCAGCGCAGATTATTCTATTATTATTTTAGGAAAGATGAGATGTCTTCTACAAATAAATTTCTGCCGGAAACTATTATTTTTAAGCTCATACAAATATATCTAAAAAAAATTGAAATATCACTATAATCCTTTTTACATTATTGCCGCTTGCAGAGACTGAAAGCAGAGAAATCTAGCATTTTAGGGAATGTAAGCCACCCCAGGAGAGAAATCCGTAAGTTTGTGAAGACATCTATAACTCGACTGTATGAGCACTATCCTCAAGGCTCAGCAGGACATTACATTGAGTATGTAATATAAAAAAAAAGAATGTCCTGCTATTGAGCATATGCCACACAAGTATTGAGATACATACATTCAATTGTAAAGAAGCTTCAAGTAACAATGGAGTTTTATAACTCTACAAAGTATGGCATTGGCGTAGCTTAAAAGTACTATTAGTGTTGCTTCTCCGAGATGATCAGTGGATGGTTTCTACAACATCCTTGACCTAACACCACTCAATGTGTGGGTAATTCACAAGTCAGAGAATCTCTTGGCATACATATATACTTTGACAGGTGAACGAGCTAAAAACAAAACGTGCCACTGTCAAGTGTTTTAGGCATGTAAAAGAACCAAACAATTGACATTAACTCCAGCTGAAACAAACCCTAAAGCTATCCATAGCAATTGTTCAGCCCAAGTCATTAAAAAAAAAGTAACTTGCCTAAAATATCTAGAGTGCATGTGAGACTAGACCTATTTAAATTATCTATTTTTGGCAATCATTCTCTTATAGGCCTAAATATATTTATTTATTGTATAGGTCTAATATAAACATAATACACGTCCTAACTCATCAAATGTAGCCTTACGCGATGTGAAATATTTAACCCTTGAACAAGCACAATGGCGCACGGCGTACACTAGACAAACTTTGGTTTGTTTTGCACTCTGCCACTTTTAGTACGACTTATTATATTTAATGTATCCCTTTAGTATACATTTGGTTTTTGGAAAGCGAGTTAACTATTTTAATTAGTGAAAGAGCGAATCCATTTCCAAGAAACTGTTGAAGTGGTGCATAATGTGTGCCTCACACCTGTTCATCCAAGTATTATTTTGTTTGTATTTTTATATTTATATTGAGTATTTTGATCTAAAACGGTAAAAGGTCTTCACAACTCTTTTATTTCTTTTATTTTAGGGATCGAAAACACTATTTTTCTGACGAACAAATACGAGAAATGTTAGAAGACTCCTTGCACGATGACATTTACTTATTTTCAGATGATGAATTAGAATCCAGAGAAATTACAAAAAAGTGACCACGAAAGTGTAAGTGAACAAGAGTATCAATAAACACCAAAGTTATATTTCAATCAAATCCTGCAAATGAGACATTCTGAAAAATGTATATTTTTTTAAATTTAGCACTTAGTTTCATGAAAGCTAATTTGATTGCGAGATCAAAAATTCCTCACCTCTCGATTGACATAATATTTTTGGAAAAATATATACAATTGCAAGAATCTGAAGAGTAGGCTGAAACTGTAAGTGTTGCAGAGAATCCAAGAATAAAAGGGGACAATGTGTCCAGTGTGGGAGAGCCAAAAATATAAACACAACCGTTGTCAAAAATGTAAAAACTTTTGTTGCAAAAAACATTGTTATGAAGCTTGTATGCTTAGTGTGAAAATATAATTAAAAGACAAAATTTATCATTATTATTATTATTATTTAGATATGTTGTAAATAAAACTAAAATCAAATCAAAATCTACTTCTAACTCAAATATAAACACAAAACTTGGAGGTGTGCTGTGCACCTGCTCATGTTATGTTATTAGGCACACCCACTTGAGAGTTAACATGAAATAAAGGTAACAAGTTGTTTTAAATTAATATCTTCATAATCATGCATAATAAACTGAACTATTTTAGCTGCTTAACTGTTCTTAAGCGGTGTTAAAGTAAAAGAACATTTAACATTTAAGAAGGTACAAAATTATTTTACTTTTTTCACTCTTCTAATAGTTAATATAAAACATAATTTTCAAAAGAGATTAAATATTTGTTCAAAATTTTGCTATTTGATTCAATAAAAAATGCTATTCACACACTCATATCTATATTGTTTTTTATGATATAGTACTCTATTATTTTTATTACTTGTTTAGTAGCTCTTATAAGTCTTAACACATTAGTTTATAAATCAATAATTATTTTTAATTGTGAATTATTCTGAAGCATCTATTGAATTTTATGGGAAGTGTACTCACATTTGCATGGAGGGAGTGAAATTTTTTTAGTAAAATCACACACTGTACATTTGACTGGGATTTGAAAACCGATCTTCCCATCATGGACAATTCACTCAAACTCATGAATGATGCCTTGCTAGACCAAGGGGGTAAAACTAAATATATTCAATAATAATAATAATAATAATAATAATAGACTTTAATGGCGAAGTAAGGCTACCGCTTTCAAAGAGTTGTATGTAAAAAGGATCTCATCATAAAAAAATATCAGTTGACCAAGAATCTGACACCTTAGCTCAGTCGGTAGCATGTCTTGTCTACTGACCTAAGGATCTTAGGTTCAGATCCTGGTGTGGCTGAAAAATTTATCATTGGTGAAATGTGGGTTAACTCTTTTACAGTAATAAATTAACCGCCAGGGTTTGGATGTTGTGCCTGTCCCAGTCTTAAGTTGGTTTAAAAGGCATATGAAGCTATGGCAGGCCTAGCAAGCCAGTAGCGGAAAATATATGGCTTGAATAAAAAATAACTTACGCAGGCCACAGGTTGGAAAAAGTAATGAATATAAAAAGAAAAAAGTTGACCGGAACATTTACTTCTCCCTCTTTCTTTCTGTAGATGATGTTTTGTTTTCATAAGAATAGTGTACAAAGACAGAATAACTATGCAGAGTTAACCTTGCAATAGTGTTACCTTGGATGTAGGCCACTGAATTAATTAAATGTAAAGAAATAGCCTGCTACAGCAATTTTAAATGTTAGGCCTGGAAATATATTATTCTTACAGAAATTGTGTTAAAACTGATACAAAATTTTTAAAATCATATAGTTTAAAAAAATAACTTTTCTATATAATTTGCTTCATTTGTTTTTATACAACTTAACATTTAGCTAAAATTTTAGTTGATAGCTAGCAATAAATATCTAAACAATTTAATCACTATTGTTAAATTCTATAAATAGAAGAAAAAGAAAAAACTGCAAATGAATTGGTATCATATTTATTGAAATATTCCATTTGTATTATTTGGTATTCATTAAAAATTATTCATTTCTATTAAAAAAATGTTATTTGCACACTCATAATCATTCATGTGACAGTTTTAAGACTTGAATTATGGATCTCAATTGCAGCTGTCAGTATGTTACCTCATGTACCCTTTTCTTTGATAATCCGTCTGATCCACTTTATTTATGTAGAGGGATTGAGGGTAGGGGGGAGGGTAGCCATCGCTGTTATGGATCACCGGGATTTATGTATCCAGACAATCTGTGTTGCTGGTGGACATTTTTGGTGGCCATTCCATTATATCATTGGAAAATAATGAATCCTATTAATAAAATAAAACACGCTGTTGACACTCAACCTTATAGTCCAACCAAGAACAGTATCTACTCTTATGACCTCAACAAATTCTACTTTATACTCCTGTGTCAATCAGGAAAGTGTGATAGCTACCTTTTCTACTTTAAAACATGATTTATCCTAGTGCTTTATTTTTTATATATATATATATATATTAACAATCAAGACCCAATATCTAAATGAGTATACACTAATGCATCTTTTTTCAAAGCTAGAAAAAATTTGAGGAATAAAAATATATTTTTTTAAATCCATGATCAACATTATTTTTAAAAGTAACACAATTACTGCAATTTTAGCTATTGGATTTTTGATTAGTCTTAGTATTTTTATTTATTCTTTTAAATTATAAATTCTCTCTTTAGGAAAATGATGACCTGTGACTTCACAATTTTAGCGTGTGTTGAAAAAGGTTGAAAATCACAGCCCTAATGGAAATTAATAAGAATTAAAGAAATAACTAAAAATTGTGTGAAGAAATTCCATTTAGGGAAAAAGTGTGCAGTCCAATCCACAAATGTGTTATCTTCCTTTCTGCTAGCTTATATAGTAGAAAAGGTTACACACATTAAAACACAGGTTTTATATATTTGTGTATTGTGTGTGAGAGATTTTTTATCTTCAACAAAAGCCAGAAGTAAGATGTCACATTTGTACCCCTTTTGGGCTTGCTTCAAATAATTATGAGGGGGATTGAATGGCAGCCATGTAGTGTGTTCACTGTGTTTCATTTTTCAATGTAGAATCAATATTGTTTTCCTTCAGTGAATTTGTTCCTCCTTCCATGTATAACAAAATATTTTGTATGCAAAAGTCACTTTTTAAATGCAAAGTTGAGTTGAATCAAAGCTATGGTATCATTAATTATCACAAACTCATAACACTGATTTTATAATATAGGCTATCAAGTTCAACCAGGTAAATAGTAAATTGTAGCAGGAAAAAAAATCATTTCTAAATTCATCATAGATAATGCCAACAAGATAATATATTAAATACAAAATATTGGCTGTGTGTTATAAATTGAATACAAGCAAGGGTGACAAAGAGATTGTGTGTGCAGAAGCAAAGGAGATTTAAGGGATTTCCAGTATCCTTGATATCAATTTCAACCACTTTCTTTAAAATAATTCCTAATAAGATTTTTAAATATTTTTTTCTAATTCATTGTAATTAGTGTGGTCAACTTGTAAATTGTCCTGGTGAAAACTCTAATTTGATAGATATATATTTAATATAAATACACTATGTATGAATAGGAGGTACAGAAAAGGGTGTATTATGAGATTATGATCCTGACTAATGAAAAGGCAGACATGCCTCACACAAGTTGTAAAATTTAATCGTGAATCTATAGTTTGAATTGAACTTTTATTAAGTTTATTAAATTTGTCAATCCCTTGATATTAAAAAAACTAAGTGATAGATCAATATTAAATTAAAACATACTAAACTTGGAGGGTCAACTTTCATAATGAGTATATTTCTAATTAGGTAGGGATTATTTCACGTTAAGTTAATCATCCACACATTGAGTTAAGTTATAAATTGATGGCTTGGGGTCCGGTTGTTTAGTTGGTCCTAAAATTATGTTTAGATAAACTAAGCTAATAAACATATTAGGTTTGAAATACATTTTTTATTAATGTGAACATTATTATTATTATTATTATTATTATTATTATTATTATTAGCCCCACGTCTTACTACCCATTCGGGTTGTACGCACTTACGCTAATGTGTAATGGTAGAGTGATTGTGAGATGAAATGGAGGACCTACAGTTTAACGTGGAATCTGAACCACGGTGGAGACCTGGCATTCCCCACATTCACAAGTTGTCTTGTCAGAGGTGAAGGAAGGGTTTGGTAATCAGATAAATCTGTGCCGGTACCGAGGATTGAACCTCGGCCGCCAGCACAGAAGTCTGACACAATGTGAACATTGCTTGAATTATAGAACCTTGAACGTTTACAATATTTGAAGAACCCCCTTAATTTTAATATTATTAGACTATAGAGAACAGTGTGATTAGATATGTATGTTTGTTAAAACATAGTAACTGATTTAATACCTTTTGCATATATTCTATTGCAAACTTCAAATTGAAATTTATAAAAAATAGATCATAGTGTTTTACTTTAACACAAAATAGTCAGATATTAGTAGTAAGTAATTCATCGAATATATGTATTATTAAAGTTTTTTTTAATGCTCTTAAAACCCATGTTCAGAAATGTTTCTTCGTGAATTGTGTGATTTTGAATACACCCACATCCTTTTCGAATATCTCCTAGTATTATTAACTGATACATACATATTTTGCTAGTTATAGTAGAAATTGTATAATTACTAAACTAAAATGTTTGACAGCCTAAAACATGCATTCCATTAGGGATAATATGTTTACTGTAAAGGCTACTCTTAGGACTCAAAGAGAACAATAATTTAAGCTGGCCCAATTTGTATGAAAGGAAACTTACTCAATTTTATTGGAGGGATGGGGTTCTGATTACATCTATACCACAACATGTAAAGTATGGCTTTAGGCAGCTAGTCATATTCTGCATAACACCTCAAAAGAAGGCAAACACGTCAGTAATTATTTGCTCAAGCATCATAATTGTTGATCAATAGCCAGTAATTAACAATTGATATCCATGTTAATCACTAGACCCGTGATTGTGACAGCACAGGTACTGTTCCAATACCGTTTTGGGTTTCAAATCTCAACCTTTTAGTATAATTTACAAGAGCTTGCAGTACTGGATGTTATAGGATCATGGTTAGCCAGCCAAAGATGAGCAAGGTGCCTCCAACTGGTGTGAGTCTGCGCAGCTGAGTGTTCCCAGAGAGAGCATGATAATAGCATGTCCCACAGAACAACACCATTCCTGCCATCAGCAGTGATCCACTCTGGGAAAAGTGGAGCAAAGATAATCATTAACACACTAAACCTTAAAGATTGGCACATATGCTATGTTTTGCCTGCATAATATAAACTGTTGAAGTATGTTGGAACACCGTGGCACCCACATACCAAGTTTACCACCCTTTTGGATTCTGTTCCAGTCAATATTACTTGAAGAGACGTGTCCAAGTGAGAGAAAAAATACATTATATCGCTTTTGTGGGTTCTTATTTTCCAAATGCAAGTTTTTCTTACATAAGTCAAAAAAAGTTTTGGTAAATAATATGAAATAAACAAAGCCCACAAAGTGATAAGTACAGTACTTAAAGAAAACGTCAGATACTATTTCTCCCACGAAAGTCAGAACTTCCACGAAAAGGAATAAGTTGATTAACTGAATCCTATACTTTCCTGGCCAATGAATCATCAATAATTATTTTGTCAATTCAATCCCAAATAATTTCCTGGCTAATGAATTTTCAATATTTACTTTGTCAACTCAATCTGATATTTCCCCACATTGTTCTGAAGTATGTTCGCTCTGCTAGAATTCTAGTCGGTCCTAGCCACTCGGCCATGCGGACTAATGAGAAGATGTTCACAAATACGAAAGACTCACAAGGATTGGTAAGCGGCAAAGGGGGACTCCCAGTAGTGCCAGCGTGTGCAGGAAGTGGTATCTGTTGGCCATATCATAGATTTTCTTGCGCTCCTCGCTGCCCTCCTTGGGGTAAACCGCTGATAACATTAAAATAGGATAAACACTGCACATTAGGAAGTTTAAATTCAACATAACTTAACTTAAATGTATTCATCCAGAATTGAAGGGTAAGGATTCCGGCCAGGTGTAATTAAAATGGTTTTTCCTAAACTGTTTCCCATTCTCATTCCAAGCAATTATGGATGCATTTTTTCTAAAAGATAACAAAGAGAATGTTAATGTTATCCACTCTCATAACTCAGGGAGGAAATTCACAACATACATATTAAATATGATATGCATAACATGCCATGTTATGACAGTTAAAAGATTCTATTTAATATTAAATGGGGAATGCCAGGCCTCCACCGTGGTTCGGATTCCACGTTAAACTGTAGGTCCTCCATTTCATCTCGCAATCACCCTACCATTACACATTAGTGTAAGTGCATATAACCTGAACAAATAGTAAGACGCGGTGCTAATAATAATAATAATAATAATAATAATAATAATAATCATCATCATCATCATCATCATAATAAATCTCAACATTTGACAGCTTGTTGAACACTATGCACCCTGGGAATTGTTATATAGTTTTTTACAGGGGATTAAAATGGTCTGTAGCTCTGCACACATCAACCAAAAAATTAAAATCGATAAATTGTAACATTTCATGTTGAGGATTTTATTCAATGAATTTAATGTTTCTATACTTTACCAATAAGACAATCAAAGGGACCATAAGAAGTGTAAACCAATGTACCAAACCTGCAAAGTCTTGAGTTTGTCTTGTGGTGTTTATTGTACTTGTTGCCCTCAGTGTTAATCAACCTACCATGTGCCCCATATGCTCCCAAGATTACCGCTGCAGCGCCAGAAACTCCAGCAAGCCGGATAAACAGCGTCCCAGAGTGGACTAGGTTCGTTAATGCAGGGCTCATGATGACCTTATCTGTTTTGATGATTTCTTTGGGCTTCAAAATTATATTTGGGAATGCAGTGGTAGCCTGGAATACAAGAGACTCGATAAGACAGCCCTCAGCATTCTTACATTCTTAGATTGTTAGCAATATAGCTGGGATATGTAACCCAATCACTTCTACTGTGTCTAATTTTGCTAATGTGATGAGTATTTATCTATATTACCAGGATATGAACCTTTATTTAAACAGTGATCATCACTAAATTAGGCTACTCAAATCACATAGATTAATTTCTTTGCCATAGCCTATTTAAATTACCTTTTGTTTGTAACCTTTAACCCACTTAATTGTAGCACAAAATGTTTAGTCTTGACCCAGATTTTTGGTAAGCAAATGAGGGGCAAGTTTGTTGATAAAAGATATCTACGGTTTTAACTCCCCCTCACCCAATATGATTCTATAAGAATTGTAATTTATGCTTAAAGTTGTAATGGTTTACTGTCCAGAATTCCCCTCAACATATTTATGGGTCTGGCAAATTTAATTACCGGTAACACACAAATTTGTTATATAGGCATAGTTATGTATTTAAGGAATTAAATTATCTGGTGGACAGCCTTTAATATAAAAGAGTTTGCAATTTATTTTTGAAAAAAAAAATAACCCTACCAGACAATGTATTAAATTACATTGACTCAAAGGGAAATATTTTTAAATAAAATATTTTGCTTTGATTATAAAAGCTAAGCTATATAAAGCTAATTTGTGAGAAAGTTTAATTTAAATACACGCATGTAGGCTATACTACATACCCATTTCAACTTTAGGGATGGTAGACACAATATTGCACATATAAGGAACTTTTTTTTTCAAACAAAATATTCCTATTTTATATTTATAATATATTTTACTTGGTGTATTAAGACAGCAAGTTCATCAGCGAGAAAAAGAAGTAGCTCGACTTCTTCTTTTTAGTCACAAGCTGCCTGAAGGCCATGCATGTCACTCTCAAAAACATGGTACACTTCAAAATACATTCAAAAAAATAATTGTCCTCAAACATGCAATATCCAACATCAACCACAATTAACCTTTTTTCGAAGCAAACCCAACTCCTAAAAATGAGACAAATATCCTATCTCTTTTGAAGAAATCTTTAACATCAATTAAACTCAGAGGGGCCACTTAAACTCTGGAATAAATTCCAGCTTAGTTATGGATTTTACTGTCAAAAATAAATAAATTATGTTGCCAATTTGTTACTTGGCTTTTCCTCCTGTTGTGAGACTTTGGACAAATGATTCTGAATGAAAATGTTTTGTAAAAGGCAGGGTTGAAAAAAAACCAATTGGTTTATATTGGGTTTTTTGGAATTCATTGTTTTTTTGTTTTTTTGTGGTTTATTAAATATATTATGTATGTTATCTGATTAAACCAATAATTCAAATATAGTATATTAATTATTCAAGATCAAGAGAAACATATTTTGATTTTAATATAGTAAGGAAAGTTGTAATAAGAGACATTATAAAGGAAAACAATAATGGAACAATGTAATTCTTGGCAACAATACTTTATAGGCTAGCAGGTTGGAAGAAAAAAAAAGACTGTAGAATGAATAAAAAGATGGGGGAGGGGAGACCATACATCAAATTATTGGTGAACCAGCTGCAGAATTGATTTGTTGCTTTCTTTACTTAAAGATAAAAGGTAATAACTTTTGTTATCTCATTTGCTTTTTTCGCAAGTATTATTTCTAGGGCCAAGCATTAATACAGTCTAGGTACCTTAAAATTATATTATCCCAAATGAGTTGCTAGTTGAACATAATTTGTTCAACCAATTAACACATTTTATAGCTTTGTCTATTGTATAAAATTTGTAATTTCAAAAATTGTGTATAACACCATGTACAAATCAATGTGTAACTATTGTTATTTTTATTTATATTTTTTATTTATCATTTTTATATTTATTATTATCATTATTGCGTCAGCAAGCGATGATGGTTTTACGGTTGTATCACGTCGTAAAAACAATTCAGTTAATTCCAACATGCACGAGGCTCCCTCGGTTCAGCGCTCGTGTGTCAGCAAGTTGCTTACTGGTAATAAGACAGCCACTCACCTATGACTGTCTTATTACCAGTAAGCAACTTACTGACACACGAGCGCTGAACCGCAGTGAACAAAGTTTTTAAAAAATATCTCTATTCATTACTTGTTTTTCTCCTGAAGTATTTTCCCTGGCCATTCAATCTTATTTGACTAATCAACTCAATCTTGATTACCTTGTTTGTTCAAAATTGAAAACTATATTTAACTTATATTCCTCCTTCAATATTGCTGTCAAAGAAAATAATGTTCCCATAATAAACTATTGTGATATTTGGCCGTCTGGCTGTCTTATTGCACCCTACTATGGGAAGTTTCTGTCAGAGCCGATAATCTGTGAGAAGTCCCGCTGTGTGTCTACCCCTGTAAAAGCTGCTGTCGCATCTGACCTTGGCTCTCAAGAGGATTCGATTCGAACCTTAATCGTGACCATCAATGGAGGTCTGGAGGATATCTCCCAACCCAGCTCCCAGGTGAATAATAGTGATATATTATATTATCAAAATGTTTATGGTCTACGAACCAAACCAAGATAATTATTTACAAATGTTTGTTTGAATGAATTCTCTATTATTTGTTTGGTTGAAACTTGGCTTTCTAGTGAGTTTGTTAATGAAAAATACTTTCCTCCTGACTATAATGTTTATAGAGCCAATAGGTTATATTATGATGGAGCTACTTTCTCAAGGGGTGTGTAATGATATCGATTTTCCTGGCTTTATTAATATTTGAGATCATATTTCCTTTTTCAGTTGACTTGATTTAAACTTATCTTTTCTAAGAAACAGCCATGTTTCTTTTTTTTATTTAATTTAGCTGCACGTGTCAAGGGCATGGTCTGATTTCCGGGTAATATTGCGCAGTAAAATAATAGCAGGTGCATAGTGACGCCAAGCCAGATTTAGTTTCGCGCTCATAGATAATTTCCTTATTGGTCGATGGAAAGAAATTCGAGAGTATCTTTTTCTACGGGGTTCACAATCAACAAGGCAGCAAGACGCTTGGCTTGCTGACGCCAGTCGAGACTGACTACTCGTCTTAGGTAGTTGAGAGTGACTCCTCGTCTTAAGTAGTTGATAGATGTGTGCAGAGATGTAATAACATATAGGCATTGCCTAACTAGTGTATCATAATGAATACAAATATTCTACAGTTGATAAAATAAAGTGCAAATAAAACTTAACATATATAAAGTACGAGGAAGTCTTAATATTCAAAAATATCACCCAATTATATAACCTTTGAAAGTATAATATATAATTGTTACAATTGGCAGCCAACGTGAGGAGAGAACGTTAGACATTATTGTAAATGTTACAATTGACGCACAACGAGGGGCATGAAGTGGAAACTGTTACAGGTGGTGGTGCTCTCATTTCTGTCATTAATTCTATTTCTGGTGTGGCCATGAGAAATTACCTATAGAATAATATGGAATGTGTCTGGATTGAAATCCCAACATTTGATCACCAAAAACTGTTAAATGGGAACATATATCTTGCTCCCCAAATAACAGTTGAAGCATTTAATAATTACTTTGCATTTATTGAAGGTGCTTTGGCTAACTGCCCCTATCAAATAATACTACTAGGTGATTTTAAATGCTCCAAAATTGATTGGAAATATCATCATGCTCAAAGCATTTTGTATTTCTACATTAAATTAAAAGCTATTCAACTTCTTGCTTCGACTAACAATTAGGATTAGAACAGCTTAATGAAGCTTATAATGACACTAGCCTCCTTGGCCTTGTTTTTGCTAATTTCAACCACCCCTTAGTAACTCATAGCTCTCAATCACTAGTGAATATTGATATAACTCATCTGCCCTTATTAATTTCACTTGATGGACCTATTGCTACTAAAATTAATGTTACTCCCACTATATATATTCACTATGCACGTGGTGATAACCTTAATCTTTACAATGACCTGGCCATTGCTGATTGGTCTTGTGTTTATTCTACTAAGGATGTTAATTTGGCTGTAGATAATTTCACCAATTTAGTCCAAAGGAAAATCAAAATGCATATTCCTAAATTACTATTCTTAATTCATCCAAATCTCCGAATTGGTTTTCTTCTACTCTTAAATACTGTATTAGAAAAAAAAAACTTTTTTCGAAAAGTTTAAAATTACAAATAATGGTGTATTTTATCCACATTTTTCTCATTTTGGTAAATTAGTTAAAACTACTTTGATTATAGACAGAGCCAATTGGATGAACTCAATAGAAAATAGTATTAAATGAAAACCCAAGAAATTTTGGAAATTTCTTAAAAATAATCGTGTGAATAAAGTTTCCTCGTCTAACCTAGAAATTAATGGCAAGATTTTAGAGGATCCTGTATCAAATGCTAATGAGTTTGGGACCTACTTTCATTAAGTTTATAATTCAGCCTTTCCTGTCTTACCCTGCCCCATTATTTAAACTAGCACACCCTTGTATCCATGCCAAATTACACCCTTGGATGTTGCTAATGCTATAAAAAAATAGAGTTCTTCTAGATGTGCCAGGACATATGGAAGTTTTATTTTTAAAGGTTGTGCCAGCATTTTCAGCCATTTGTTAGCCTATATCTTTAACATTAGCCTGTCAAATGAAACTTTTCCTCTTATATGGAAACATTCTGTTGTCATACCTATTTATAAAAAAGGGGCAAAAACAAATACTTGTAATTAAAGACCAATTTCTATCTTAAACACTTTCTTCAAAGTATTCGAGAAAATCATACATGAGCATACTTTCCACCATCTTACAAATAAACTTACAGATGATCAATATGGCTTTATGAAAAATAAATCCGTCACTAATTTAGTAGAATTTCTTGGGCATGTTGCCCCTCAAGTCTCTGCCCAAGGTCAGGTTGATGCTATTTATTTTGACCAAAGTAAAGGCATTTGACATAGTATTGTTTTTTCTAAACTTAGTAATGTTGGCCTTTCTCACTTATACGTAAATTGGTACAGCAGTTATTTGCATGAAAGATCATTCACTATTAAAACTGATTCCTACACCTCATACATTTTTAACCCCCTTTGGCATACAACAGGGTTCTAATTTAGGTCCCTAGGTGACCTGGTGGTCTAGGGGTAAGGTGTCAGACTTCTATGCTGGCGGCCGGGGTTCAATCCTCGGTCCCGGCAAAGATTTATCTGATTACCAAACCCTTCCTTCACCTCTGACAAGACATCTTGTGAATGTGGGGAATGCCAGGCCTCCACCGTGGTTCGGATTCCACGTTAAACTGTAGGTCCTTCATTTCATCTCCCATTCACCCTACCATTACACATTAGCGTAAGTGCGTATAACCCGAATGGGTAGTAAGACGCGATGCTAATAATAATAATAATAATTTAGGTCCTCTTCTCTTTAATGTGTTTATTGATGACATTGGTAAATATTTAAACTCATATAGTTATTTACTCTTTGCTGATTATCGAAAGTTACTGAAATTATCAAATTAATTGCAGATGGTATAGATTTACAAAATGATGTAATGGTATTATACAATGATCTTTTGAAAATGGAATGTGTATTAATAAATCTAAGACCAAATATATATCTTGTACTAGGAAAACTAATCCTTTCTTTTTTACTTATAAATTGGGCAATGAAAAGATAGTTCATACCCTTTATATTAATTATCTTGGTGTTCTCCTGGATAACAAACTTTATATACACCATCATGTTGATCATGTAATTTCCCAATCATTGAAATTACTTGGCCTTATTAAATTTATTACTTTATTTAAGAAAGTTGACTGTTTTTTATGTCTGTACAATGCCCTGGTTAGATTGAAGTTAGAATATGCTACTGTTGCTTGGAATTCCATTACCTTAACTGACTCACTTAGGTTGGAAAACGTTCAAAGAAAATTTGTCACTGCATGCTATTATAAATTCTTAACTAACCGAATGTATTATGATGACAGAATTCTAAACCTATTAGGGCTCCAAACTCTCTTCTCACATATAATTTATTGTGATGCCCATTTTGTTTTTAATATTTTCAATAGCAAAATTTCGTGAAAATTTGCCCTTGATCATGTAGGCATTCATATCCCTTCTCGGGCTTCTCGTAATCCAAAATTATTTTTTCTCAATAGCTCTTATAAAGGTGAGCCCTATAGATCATTGTATCCATTGCGCCAATTCTAGATTTTTCAAATTCGACTTCTATCATAAAACAAAAGCTAAACATTATGTAGAGATTCTGCCAATAATATTTAAATTTACAATATTTTGATTTATTTTTTGAATATTGTTTCTGCTTTTAACCACTCTTTAGTTTTTGGTTATTATTGCTATTTTTTATTATTATCATTATTAATTACTATTTTTGTAACTATTAATCATTATATAACATTATTTAGCCATTTTTGTTTATCTTATTTTCTCGTGTAAATATATGTATTTGTATGGTAACTTCTGTACTTTTCAGTGCTGGGCTGTTACAAGTCTTACGACTGTTCGCCTGCACTATAATAAAGGAAATTGAAATAATAATAATACATTACCATCACCGCAGCCACCACCATTAATGGGTGGTTTGAACAAAAAGTTTTTCAAAAGAATGACCAGCCATTTTCAAAAATTAGACGATTGATTTGTATTCAAAATATAAAAACAATTATTTTTTATTTAAGTGTTTGGGGGGGAGGGGGGGCTGGGTAAAATTATAGCAACTCTGGTAAAAGGTGTGGTGAATACAATATCAAATTTAATGCCAGCCACATATGTTACGATATACTTGTGCAAGTTTAGATTTGAGCAAGTATATAGTTACGTGTGTTGGAAAATTTGTGCGCAAGTTCTAGACTTGTGGGGTTTTCAATTTTTGATTCCGAACTTGTGCATATTTTCCTTTGTGCAAGTTTACTTGAGCGTGTGTGGCATGTCGCGCAGGTTTCAGTGGTAGGGATGTGACGATACTGATACTCTCTGTACCTGTTCCAAACGGTTACAGTTACAACCTTGGAATGTTGCGTATCGGTATTGGTAACCGGCTACTTAGTTTGATGGTGAGTTGATCGGGGGGTGTGGGCTGGGTGCTGTGCAAGGAGGGTGCGCGTGGCTATAGTACAGTTAACGATACCAGTATCGAGAATGTACACCAGTATCGACACATCTCTATTCAGTGGTATTAACCACCTGATTGTACGCACGTTCTGCGGTCGATTTCGCGCCAAAATGTCAAGTGAGAGAAGTGGAGTTCGAGAGAATTTGGGGGAATTTATAAATATTTACAGAAGTGAACCATATATTTGGCAAATAAAAAACAAAGACTATCACAATAGGGATAAAAAACAGCTGCTTATAATAAATTAATTGAACAATTTAAAAAAAATTGAACCTAGCGCTGCCCGTGATATGATTGTTAAAAAAATTAATGGCCTACGTACGAATTACCGAAAAGAAAAAGATAGAAGAGTCTACACGATCTGGAGCAGGCACCAACGATGTTTATGATGACGACCAAGGAAAGCCAAGATCTTCTCGTTCTAATATCGATGAAAAAGACAGTTCTTAAGTAAGTAGATTTAATACACAAAACTAAAGATTATTTTATTCATTTATTTATTAGACATGTACATAAAATAGTCATGACATAATTTCTATACTACGTAGTTAGTTATTCCTTGTATTATGGTTAAGTACTCAATGGATAAAGTTATTTTGCCAAGGTACACTTCCCTCATTATTTAAGTAGTGTACATACTGTTCTCTAATAATTTTGGCGGCAGTTGGATTATTTCCATAGTTTCTTCGATATAATGGTTCCATGTTTGAATCGTTTGAATCATTTGAATTTAAACTTGGTGTAATAGTTCCAGCTTCTGTGTTTTCGCGGTCAAAACATTCTGTAGAAGTGTATAAATTTGATGACAATGACATTAAAAAGTTGTGTAAAACACAGCTTGCCATTACCACCGTATCAATATTTTTTGGTTCTATATTAATTTGAGTTCTATAAATTCTAAATCTAGAAGCCAAATTTCCAAAAGCATTCTCAACAATGCGTCTCGCTCGAGATACTCGATAGTTGTATATCTTTCTTTCTTGTGAATTTAAATCTGCCAGTCGGAATGGTTTCATCATGTCCGTTCTCAAAGCAAAAGTATCATCGGCTACAAATACATAACGAAGTATTTTACAACTTATTTTGATAGGTTCATCTGACGGGATATTTAATTGGTTATTCTGAAGCTTTTCATAGAATTTAGTAGTTTGAAGCACACCTCCGTCTGAATATCCTGCCGTTAACTTCAAAGTTGCATATTATAAATTGGTACCTAGCATCCACTATTGCAAAAAGTACCATACTGTGTAAACCTTTATAATTATAAAAATATGAGCCACTTCCACTTGGAGGAATAATATTTAAGTGTTTGCCGTCTATGGCGCCAAGGCAATGTGGAAAATTCCATCTTTCTTCAAAATGTTTTGCTATATTCTTCCATTCCTCTTCTGATTGTGGAAACTAGAAAAAAAAAATAGTTTCAGGAGAATGGACCAGAGTCAATGGAGAGCGATTTTCTGCCGTCACAAGATAGAGATGATAATTCTCAGGGTGCACCTTCTACCTCTGCACAGACATCAAGTCGCTCTAGACCTCCCAAAAGAAAAACTGAGTTATTCATCAGATTTGACTGATTTGTCTAACAAAGTATTACAATCCGTTAACGAACATTTCAAACGTCCTTTGGTAAAGGACAATCGATGACATTTTTGGCAAAAATGTCGCAATGAAATTGTGTGATCTACCGAACCAGCAAAGACTGATTGCCGAAAAAATCATAAATGACACACTATTTTAAGCTGAAATGGACCACTTGATGCTCCCACAAAGAGAGTTCCATGCAACACCAACTCCCAGTCCTCCAACACACCAGCAATAATATGATTATTCTTCTTTCAAGTATTCAGTGCAGTACAACACAGACTCACAAGATTCAATTGAAGATACTGTAGTGCAATTATCTATTCCATAACAATCAACCGGGGCATTTGTATCTAGCTTTAATGATGTTCAATAAACATTGTGAACCAAATCTGAAGTGTTTTACTCACCTTGAAATAATCTTTCCGCAGTACTTTGTATATCACGTTACATGTTTCTGGAATATTCATACCCAACGCCTGAGTGATATCATTGTTGTAAACTTCAGGTCTTCGTAACTCCTCCCAGTTTTGAGGAACCTTAGCGTTGCTGTTAATCTTTCGTGTGGTGATATGGCTTGTCGCATAACAGTATCTCGCATTTGAATAAACGGCGTAACCATCGACAGAAGCTTCAAATAAGTTTCTTCATCCATACGCAGATAGTTATGCCAGTCTTTGGGTGCAAATTTCAATTTGTTTAATAAGTTGATGTGCGAATAATGCTCTCTTTTCATAAACAAGCATTTAAACCATACAGTTCGGTTTATTTTAAGTCTTTTCTGTTTTTTTGTAGCAAATATTAAACCAACTATTGCCAAAGTGTCATCAATGGATGCCATTATCACGCAACACAACACACCTGAATGGTCACTTTAACAGAAATGATAACGTTACAAGTAAACTGGAGCTGTGTATGGTCTATACAGGCGTCATGCATACTGGTGCAAGTCTAAACTTGTGCAAGTATATTGTAACGTGTGTGGCCTGCATAAGTAGCCTACTTAAGTATTGTTAATAAGTACTTTTACTCAATACCTAGATTAGTAAACTATTGGAATCCTGCTTGTAACGTACATCCTCAGCCACAAGTAGCGAGTAGGCAAGTTGACCATTAGTTCTACACCCAGAGGAGGAACCTTGGTTGTGTAAAGGGGGATGGAAAATGCCAAAAATAAAATTGTTCTCCCAAAGTCAACAAAGGATACAGACACACAACACCAGAAAATAGTTGAAAATTGAATGCCCCTAAAAGCTATTTTGAGAGGTCCTTGTCTGAGAACATTTGGCAAATTTGTCTTCTCTTCAAGATATTTGGGGTTTTCCTCAACTGTATAAAGTTTTTGAAACTTAGATAACCCTAGTAGCTATTTCAAGTAGTACTTGCATGAACTTTTTATTTTAATTAAGTGTTGGCAAATGTATGAAAATTGGATACCTCTAAAACAGAGGCGGACAAAAATATTTTTCAATGTCGTCACAGGTGTGGCGAATGAGAAATGAAATCTGCCACACTGTGTAAAAATAGAGAAATTAGGTTACTCAATCAAATATTTAAAACAAAACATTGTTTGAACAATTATATTCAAAGCATGTACACTTTTACTACTATGTTACAACTGCCTCAGATGCAAATTATGAAAACTGTTCAAATTGAAAATGTTAGATGATTTAATGCAAAATTTGACAATCCTTTTGTCTGACTAGTTGCAATTTAAACATTAGCTGAATATCTGAACTTGATGCACATAAGGAATGCTTCCAATGATATGCAGGATGTAACAAGTTACAACCAGCATACACCACCATAAAAAGTTGTTGTCCAACTCAAATTCACCACTTGCGGCAAATAATGACATGGCTGCCCACCTTGGATTTAGAAGATATTTGGAGTAGTCCATAATCCAAGCATACTTACCAGATTGCCCGATCAGTGGCCACTCTGAAACTACACAATGTGAACTCGCACAAGAACCTATGTCTACTGCCACACTTGTAAATTATGTCACAAATATAAAAGCCCATATTAATGTTAAACAAAATTTTTAAATAACTTTCAAACATGAGATAATTTGTATAGGCCTATGATTATGGTTCTTAGCCAATCTAGATGCATTTAACCTTCCAATCATTGATTAATTAAAATCTCATTTAGTTGGAGTTCCACACAAAATATCGGCAATATCAATATTTAGGTTAATATATTTCTCTTGTGGTTATAATGAATTTTGTTTTAGTTGTTTAACTATCATGAATTACCATACTTTATCAATCTTATTTATACTTGATTTTCCATCTATTTGAGTGTGTAATAAATGATAGTCATAAAACAAATAAAAGGTTCCTTATACTAGCTATAGTGTCTGTCCGATCACCCACAACTTTGATTAAAATTTGATTTTCTGAGACATGGAATGTTAGATTAGGTTGGATTAGTTTGTAGTTATGAATGACTATTTTAAACACCTAACTTACTAAAATTATTAAATAAAAGAAATTTGTATGCTTAAAGGTTTATAAAATAATATTTTATATGTTATAAATCCAAACTTACCTTCCCAAAAATATCTTTCCGTGTATGATAATAATAAATGTTAGTAAAATATAGGAATGGTAGGTTTATGATAATTTTTTTAGTTGGACATTTATGGTGGCTTAATAGACTTAAATCAAAATAGTTCTCTAACTTCTCTCACTTTAATGTGTCAATTTAGTTATTGTAATAAAGTTGTGTGACAGTGCGATATTTTTTTTAAGGAAGTGTTTGCGTACTTGAATCAAGAGTTTAAGTGATTTAACTAGTATAGCTTAGTAATGAATGATGAATTAACAATTTTATTGTTTCAGACAATGCCGACTCATTTACCACAAATTAGTGTAGACCTACATAGCGTACTGTATGAACCGGGATTGTAACAAGCGTTCGGGAAATCCTTTTATAAATCAGATAAAACTAACTAGGGATTTGCCCAAACTTAATCATAATAGAAACGTGTTATTTCTACTTACTACTATTTTGACTACTTCTGCTGTGCCTGTCACAATTGGATTCTTAAACAAAATATAGTCAAATGTATCTTGAAGTCCCATAGTGACCAAACAGGTTTAAATCCTAATGACTTATTTACGTGAAAACCGTAATTATCATTATTTTATTTAATACAAATTACTTAGAAATTCTTAAAGAATGAATTTGACTTAACTAGCAAACTCTTTAATTATGATCTAAATCCACAATAAGCTGAAGAGTGAAGAGCATAGATAAGGGAGTAGAGCAATACCTGTTCTGTGGTAGAGCAACTTAACACTCTGAATTGTGGACTTAGCGGTATCCTCAACGTTTATAGCCAACATTAGAAAACTAAGTTAAACTTATAAAAAGTATAGACAATATTAATGTGAGAGTGCTGCTATATGCAGATGATAACGTATTAATGGCTGAGAATAAAAGTGACTTGCAGAATGCATTAAATCTTTTGAATGGAGTGATATAGGCAGACTGTATCTTCGTATAAATAGCTCCCAAACTAAAGTAATAGTTTTTGATAGGGACCTATCAGGAAATAATTGATAGCTGCTAAGTATAAATGGAAAACTGTCAGAACAAGGGAATGATTTTGTGTATCTGGCATAATATCCTGAAAAATGGAAAGATAGATGGTGAAATTGACAGACGAGTAAATGTATCTCGAAAAGTAATTGGAAGTAAAAGTCTGTTATTGGCAAACAATGTTTTATGGATCTTGGTAGAAAAGAAAAAGAGTAAACCATAGAAAACCAACTTAACCAAGGAAAAACATAGATGGTTCTTAACGATTCAAGAAAATCCAGACCATTACTGATGTATTAATTGCTAAGGTTGTTTCATGAAATAATTGTAAGCCAATCAAACCCATACTTCATCTAGAAAATTATGGCACCATGTTTTAGCCTGGTTTTCTTTGTGCTGGTGCAATCCAATGCGAACCTGACTTTGTCTGTAACACTCTAGGACTGTGGTTTTTTCTGGTTACCTCTGGGGAGGGTCAAACCAATATGAACCATACTTTCTGGGTCTGTGTTTTAATATGGTTTTCTTTAGGAGGGGCCAAACCAATACGAACAAGACTTGTCTGAAACAGCGTTTTCTTCTGTCTCTCGGGGACGGGCCAAATAAATACGAACCGGACTTTGTCTGGAATAGTCTAGGATTGTGTTTTTATCTGGTTCCCTTTGGAACGAGCAAACCTAATATGAACCAAACTTGGCCAGTAGGTATAAAATCTACGCTTCACAACACTACCCTTCATCGTGTCAATGATCTTAGGCTTTTGATAGGATAAATAATTGTTGTGACGTCATAGTTCCTTTTGATTTTATCACACTAGGATCTTCACAACAGCACTACCCGTTACTCTAATTAGCGGATCAACTGTGTACATGTGTGTAGATGTAGGTTCTCAATATTGTGGGCTCTAACTAAACGATGCCGTCCTGAAGTGGTAGGGGGATCGACGTAATCCTCCGTGCTTGCGAAGCCGGGTGTCAAGCACCAATTATGGTTAACGCAAGCGCGTCATTCCGACCTCCCACCCCCATGGCACATACTTCCAAACTAGTTCTCAGAGATGATCCAATTGGGTCTACACGCTCCCCTCCTTCCTGTCAGATTGGTTATACGCACTCGGTATGCTCACCTTCCCTAAACTTTACCTCAAAACTCATTATCCTGACCTCCCCTCATAATTCCTCGTAGCACAGTCCACACACCTCCTCTAAAACTGGTTCTCCAGGGTGCCAGACTGTTTATACGCAATTCGGCCGTCTTACCTTGACTTCCAAACCCGTTCTCTCACTTTAAAAGAAGTGTGGCTGCACCTGCCTCTCACCTTTTACGTTGCAGCCATCTGGCAAGTCAACACGATTAAACTGGTCCTATGAACGTGGGGGACAGGCTTGAATCAATTCCGGCCTAAGCTATCTACTTGAGAAACACATAGCGCTTATTGTCTACAATTTCAAGTCATTACTAATTAGTTTAACGCACATTAAAGGAAAAACCTTTCTAAAAAACAAACGAATATCTCTCCTCTTTTTAATCATACATGAAAATCTCCTTGATAAATTTTAACTCTAACCAAAGAAATTCAACCTCAACCAACTATACCATTTTACAAAGGAAAATCTTCCTTATTGTTCTATCCACCAAGACTAAACCATTTTAAAACTCTAAGGCATTTTGCAAGGAACATTCAACTCAAAACTATTTTCCAAGGAAAATTTGAGCTTACCAGACTTTTTAACATTTTCTGGAGAAATTTTGAGCTTATCGTGTTATCGCTTGACTCTAGAGCATTTTACGAGGAGAATTATAACTTAGCCTACTTTATAAGATTTTTCACTTGATCTTATTTGATATTATCGTGCTACCATCTGACTCCAGAGAATTTTCAAATGGAAAATCAAACATAGCCCGCATTACAGTATTTTATGGAATAAAATTGATCTTACCATGCTACCACCTAGCACAAGTGCATTTTCCGATGAAAATTTGAACTAAGCTGACTAGAGAGCTTTTCCAAAGAAAATTTGAACTTAACATTTCCAGGGACAAATTTGATCCTACCATGTTACCACCCAACACCATAGCATTTTCCTTAGAAAATCTGAACTTAACCAACTCTAGATCATTTCCGGGGAAAGTTCGATATACCAGTCGACTCTAGAGCATTTTTCGAAGAAGATTCAAAATTAGGCGACTCTACAGCATTTTCCAGGGAAACTTATGTCTTATCAAGCTACCACCCGACTGGAGAGCATCTTCCAAGGAAAAATCTACCTCAAACGACTCAAATTCTACCTCAACCAACTCTGTAACACACCACATAACCCTAAATCACTACCCGAGGAAAATTTGAGCTTGGACGATTCTATAGAATTTCCCGAGGAAAACTTGATTTTACCACCCAACTCTAGATTCAATTTCCGAGAAAAATTTATCCTAACCTGAATTTAGTTTCCTATCCCTACCCACCATCTGGGAATTCGTTTCTATCAGCGTCCGATTCTCTCTCATTCAATTGAACTTGCAGTGCGCAGCATTCATCCGACTGGACGGGGCTTAGAAATTTCCGACGTGCCATATATAAGGCTTGACCTTTTATGATGAACTCATCAGAACAAAGATACATGCTAAGAGATACATCAAGTCGAGTGAAAGCACTGCCATCTTAGTGAATACAGTAGGATCCAGTAAGACAATCCCTAAAATTTTGATTGATTTAGAGCAAGGGCGTGGCTACCACGTTGACAGTATAAGGGAGACTAATACCCGCTTTGACCGACGACTATTCTCCGTTCTGCACAGCAATCACAGTGTCTAGTTAGTTACATAACTATTTCTCGGTGCTGAACGACGTCCAACTGGAGGATATCGCCAAGGCCGAAATTATGCTTGTTTTTAAAGAAATATCAAAGCATAATTAGACTGTTATTTTGGTATTCATACATGGTTTATATACTAATCATTAATATTATTAGCACGAAGAAATATTTGTAGACTAGTTGGAACGTTTCTGTTTCTTATAGTTGTTTCCAAGTCTATCCATGAAATACTAGCTTTTAGCGTACATCCATGAAAATAAGCATGTGGAGCCGAGGATACCGATTGTCAGGACCCATAGCAAAACAAGCCCCTTTAAAGCATCAGGATAGCGGGAATAAAGAGAGAAATTAAGTATTAGTGAACATTTGTTAAGGTTGTCTAAGAATATCTAAGGTATCTAATTAACAAGTGTTCATTAAGATGTCATGTCACAAATGTCATTAAGACGTCATGATAGACAGGTATTTTATCAAGCATGTGACAGGGCTGCTTTGCACCTTAAGTCTGATTATAGAACTGACTGATGTAGATGTACAGATCAAAAGACTAGCGACTCTTTCAAGAGATCTAGGTATAGAATTTATCCCGTTTCAGCTTTACCTGGAACCAGTAGAAATCTCTATAAGACTGATTGAAAAGGCATACATTCGAAGAACAAAGACCTATTCCATAATCAATTAATTACCGTAAAAGGACCCTGTAGAGTTACTTGTTGCATATAAGGCTATCTATGAAAATACGGTAGATGACTCGCTTACAAATAACTTGATGAGAGTAAACTGCGGTTTCATGTGTGAGTTCAGGCATCCTACCCAACGTAGGATAGAAAAGGGGTACTTCAACTTGACTTTGTGCAATACATATGGTACTAATGCTCTTGACGAGCTGCATGAAACTTGTCCTTCCCTGGCTTCATTGAATATTATGTGGATATCCTCACCTTGTTTCTGGATGGAGGCTGGATAGAATAAGTCGGTCAGTTTCCGAATTGCTCCCAAGAGCTGCTTGGCAGTGAACATGTAAGATCGTTGAATCTTCTGAACTCGTAGATCTTTATGCCTGGTGCATCGTAGAGATTTGGGGGGAGAACTGGTAGGCTCTAGGTGGAGTAACTATCTTTGTTAGATGTAGTGTGGGTCTCACCAGAGGGATGGGAGACAGAGGTGTTGGACGGTGGAAGGAGTCTAAGTAGTTTCGTGTAGCTGGGGAAACGTTGAAGGAAAATAAGGATCGTTGTGTTCCAGGAGATTTGGAGGGGGTGAAGAGTAGGGGGGTCCAGAAGGTGGTGAGGTAGGGGTGAGATTCTTCTTCAGGGGTGAAGTGAGAGAAGTTGGACGAGAAGATCGTGGAGGAGTGCGACTAGGCCCCGGAGAAGTGAAGTATCCTGGATTATGCGGGACTTCTTTCTTATTTTCTTGTTCGGCTTCCCTCTTGCCCGATATTCGGGTGACATAGCAACGTAGTTCGGCGAGTGATCGTGGTGGACCGGATAGGTATGTAGTCTGGTGAGTGATCGTGGTTGACGGATAGGGATATGTAGTCCAGCGAGTGATCGTGGTGGATGGATAGGGATATGTAGTTCAGTAACTGATAACGATAAACGGATAGGTTGGTGGAGGAGGAAGGAGAAAGGGGGAAAAAACACGTGAAACGATACCGGTATATTCCCCAGAGTAGGGGCCGTTGTCCAGCGCGGATTTATGCTACGAATGCCGTCTGGTCAGCCCATCACTATCTTTTATCTGCAGCCATCGTGTATACTCGGCTTTAGCCAGCCGGACCCGTAGATGGTAGTGGGTTCGTGGGTCGGTACACGTTGACTGGCCAACACGTAGAGGTGGCTGGGTGGAGAGAGCCGGGTCCTCCTGACTAGCGACGAGACTAGAGGGCAACTTAAAGAGAGAGAACGATGAGCAGTGTTAGCAAGTTGACTGGGTTTACATCAAGAGAAGGGGGTAACAATCCCTCCTACACTTGTAAAATTCCTCTTGCACCCCGTCAAACAGGAACTAGAAAGTTTATTATTTTGTCTTAACATCTACTTAATGACTATGTTCTAAGTTGAATAGATAGATAATAGACATATTACACACGTCACCATTGTTGAAACTGTTAATTATCTTGTTACTAAAGACTGGAGACTTTGCTCAGTTTGTATTTACATGTCTTTGGCTGTTCGTAAACAGATTAATACCACTTCATCAGTAGTCCTGATTAATACAAATAGTTTATAGAGAGAAAGAGAGAAAACAGCAAAATAGATAACCCTTAATGTAGTAATGTATATTTGGTACTACATGTCAATATAGATGATATTCCATTATCCATATGTTTACTTCATTCTTTGGCTTACTGGGTGTAATGACTACCGGAACTCTGCTTTGGGTGAGACCGGAGGACTCTCCATCCATAAAGAGTGAGGTTGAGGTTCCGGTAGCGTGGGCGGTGGGATACCCGGTAGATTTTCAGGGGTGACCCTAAGTTTTGTGGTGGGTCGCAGATGCCCACGGTGTACCTTCCGTTGTTGTCCACCTGGATGGGTTATCCCGTACACTCCTCCTATCCTTTTATTCACGGTATATTTTCAGCCTCATTTGGAGTCGAAGCCTGCGTGAATCCTCCAGTAACATTGTAGAGGTGTTGGGTTCTTACCAGGACTTGGCAAAGAAGTTTAAAATGGTGTGGACTTCCTTCTGGGTTTTTGCGCATACCGGGTTTGATAATGTTCTCGATGGCCTCTTGCTGTTTCCTGTCTATTTTGGGCCTCAGGGACAGTAGTATTTAAGGCAATGGGATCTTCAGAACCCTTCTGAGACTTTATGTCGGTAAACCCCCATTTTCCCGGTTGGCGTAGGGTATGCCCAAACAAGAGCTGACTTGGTGTCATATCTGTCACTTCATTCCGCCTTCAACGTAGGGGGAACAATATTTGGTGTAAGTGCAAGTTCTTATCTCGATGTATATCAGAGATGCGTATCCTGATCTATTTTTTAAACTACTGGTTTCTCCTCTCGGTTGAGTTTGTCAGGGGATGTTATGCTGGTGATATCCAGAGGTCTGCTTCCCATCCTTGGCGTGCGGTAGTCCAGGAGTGACTGTGAAACTCTCAGCCATTTTCGAATAGTACCACATACTGGTATCCCCATCAGGGGAATACTTGTTGATCGGGTGTCCTTATTAATATTGGGACTTCCGTAGAGGTCAGGGGGCAGGCTTCGGTCCATCGAGAGAATAGGTCCGATATAATGAGTATGAACCGCTTGCCTTGAACAGTACTTGGATATGACCTCATAAGGTCAAGGGCGACTGATTCCCAAGTTTCACGTGGTTGTCAAGGTTGTAGTGGTTCCTATCCCTCTGGAGGTCCGACCTTCCAGCATGCACAGAGTAGGCGGTCTTGAACGTACTTCACTACGCTCTACTGGAGTCCGGTACAAGTGTAACATTGTAGGATGGCCCTGCATGTTTCATCTTTACTAGGGTGACCCGTGAGGGTGTGGTCGTGATAGTGGTAGAGTATTCGAGGCTGAAGTTTACGGGGAACTATCGGTCTCCATGGCTATTCATTTTCAGTCCAGCGTAAGAATTTCCCGTCCTTGACGTGATGTGTGTTCCAAAAGTTTACATCCTTCATGTCAGTGGATTGGCCTCCTCCTAGGGTCTTCCACCATGTTTGTATTTTCCAACACTCTTCGTCCTGTTGTTGTGCATTCAAAATATCTTCGTATGATAGCCCTTGGTGGACCTCCAGGTGTTGAAGACACACGTTGTTCTTCAGGTTTGGTTTGGTTTCTAGTTGGTGGTATCATCCGTTCCCATTCGCTATTTTCTGGTACCTTAAGCTCCAGTTCCAGGTGACGTGACAGGGCGTCAGGAAGTTGTTTTTCAAACCAAGACAGTGTTCTACCGTGAATGAAAGCTCTTGGAGTAATAGGGCCCATCTGGTGAGCTTGATCCTTTGGTCCCGTAGGAAGTCGAGTCACGTTAAAGCCCGGTTGTTGGTGCACAGGGTAAACGGCTTATCTTCCAGGAAGTGTTGATATATTTTGATCACCTATACCACAGCGAGGCACTCTTGCTTGTTGCTATGGCAGCGCTGTTCGACATGGGTAAGCTTCGCTCTGGCGTGACTTAACAATATGTGGTCCTTCTGGATTGTCTTGGTAAAGCACTGCCCCAAGTCCACTCCCACTGTCATCAGTCTGCAGAATAAGGGTCGATTGAGTCTCGGTCTCTTAATAGGTTGGATTTGGTGAAATTCAGTTTTGAGCTGGTGGAAGGCTACTTCCGTTTCTTGGGACCATCTCCAGTGAATGTTTGCCTTCACCAGGCTGGTCCGGGGTGCAGTAAGTTTATTCATCTTGGGTAAAAATTCTTGAAGCCAATTACACAGGCCAAGGTACCACTGTAATTGTCATTGACTCTTAGGTACGGAGTGTTGGTAGTGGCCTTGCTTAATTGATATTGTGGTGCGTTTCCTTCCTCTGTTACCAGATACCCAGATACTCCAGAGTGGTTTTCCCAAAATGACATTTGTGTAAAACACAGGTAAGTCCGTGTAGATTGAAGCATTCCATGATCTTTGATAAATGGGTCAGATGTTCTTCCCATGTGCATGAGTAGATGATGACATCGTCTAGCTAAGCAAAGCAGAACTTTCCAATGTATCTGTGTAGCACCACTTGGATCATAAGTTAGTGAAATGTGCTTGGGGTATTTTGAACCCAAATTGCATTATGGTGAACTGCAGAGCCTCTCTCTTAGCGTGGGTAATAGCTGTGAGGTGTTTGGAGTCAGGATGTAGGGGTGTATACCTGCAAGTATCCGAACTTCATGTCCAAGGTGGAGAAGATATGGGCTTCCCCAATGTTCCGCAGAGTGTCATGGAGATTTACCGAAAGGGGTGGTGCATTCAGGGTGGCTTCATTTATTTCCTGTAGTCAATACAGAAGCGTGGAGTTTTGTCTTTTTTCTCAACAATAACAAATGGAGCGTTGTACTCAGATGAACTGGGTTCAACGATGCCTTGTTCTTTAATTTCCTGTACTTGAATCTTGATCATGGCACACCCGGTGATGTAATTACGGTATGGCTTGACTAAGATCCGTTGGTTCGTCTTCAAGGTGACGTGGTGAGTCGCACTTCGGGTTCGTCGAAGGGGTCTTGAAGTTGAGAAAATGGCCTTATGCTTAAGGATTTCCAACAGCTTTCTGGTGTAGAGAATGGTGGTGTCACTCTGGACATCCGCTAGGGCTATGGGTGAAGTCTCGTCGTGGAGCCCTGTTGTCCAGAATATTGTGCGTCAATCATTATTCCCAAAATGTAAATTCTGAGACTCGGAGTAAAGTACACATTTCTGTTTGGTAAACCATGGTTGTCTGAAAATCAGTGGCTCCCTCAGGTCATGAGTGACCAGACAAGTGATCTATATGGGTGTATATTGAATGCTAAATTCAGGTGTACCTATCCGTCAATAGGCAGGGTGCTTCCTTCTTTTTCTAAGTGTACAGGGGTGGTAAAGGACGATTGTTGGGCATGATCTTGATTTGGAAGATAGTTGGTAGGGAGCAAGTTAGCAGAAGCAGTGGTATCGATGAGAGCTAGGAGGGGTCTAGAGGCTGTTTCTACTAAGATTCTTGGTAGAGGCGTGGCAGAGTAGTGGTTGATTAAGGCAATGGTTATTCCGGCCCCTGGTTATGACCCGTTGGGGGGTGGGAAATGGTTCCCCTCCAGTAAATCATTTCCTTGGTTGTTTCGTTCTTGTTATTATTATTATTATTATTATTATTATTATTAGCACCGCGTCTTACTACCCGTTCGGGTTATACGCACTTACGCTAATGTGTAATGGTAGGGTGATTGTGAGATGAAATGAAGGACCTACAGTTTAACGTGGAATCCGAACCA
>CABFVZ010000882.1:254701-287434 GCA_902151445.1 Timema monikensis
CTTTTATATATATATATATATATATATATATATATCTCAAGGCGCTATTCGCTATAACTTAAGAATTTGAACCAATGCAACTATTGTGAAATTTGAGTGTCTAGATATTTATTCTCATTTCGATAGTACTGTCGTACATCAAACACGAGTTTTTAGCAAAACAGTTCTCGATGAGAACAAGCAACTGGAAAATTGCCTTAGCTTGTTACCCCCTTCCCCCTTTTCACGATTAAACCCAGTCCTCTTTCTATCACTGCTCATCGCTCTCTCTATATTTAGGTTGCCCCCCTCCCCTCTAGCCACTGGGCTAGTCGGGAGGACCCAGCTCACTCCACCCAGCCACCCCTACTTGTTGGCCAGTCAACGCGCGCTGACACCCTCCCCACCAACCCGCTACCATCTACGGGTCCAACCGGCTACAGCCGAGTATACACGACAGCCGCACATATAATAGAGTGATGGGCCGACCAGATGTCATTCGTTGCACTGCTCCGCGCTGGACAACAACTCTTAATCTGGGGAATAAACTGGTACAGTTTCACGTGTGTTTCCCCTCCCCCCCTTCCTCATTCACCAACCTATCCATCCACCACGATCACTCACCATACTACCCATATCTATTCGTCCATCACAATCACTCGCCTCCACGGACAGAAAGTCGTGTGTCAGGTGAGGCCAATCAGGGACAAGAACGCAAGACAAAAAAAAAAAGGGCCAATGGCATTGTAGTTATTACCGCTAACCTTTACCAAATACATTGAAACTAAACATAAACAAAAGGAACAAAAAACGACAAAAAAATGCTATAGTTAAATTAGTTACATTAAAAAAATACGAACATAGACAGATTCAATTCTCAAGAAAAGATTATTAAAAAGTTAGTTCCATTAATTTCCGTCCAGATCGCCACGTATTGAGAAAGTAATACAGAAACCATTTTAGTTCAATCTTTGCCAGACAAACTTCGCTACTCGCCACTACCATAAGATTAAAGGTCGATTGAACACACGATCAGTCTACATTTCTGACAATCAGTACATTAAGAAACCGTAAAAAGGCTGGTTCATTGAATACACAGCTCTAGAAGGTTTGCTTATATCGATCTCGACACGCAATCCGGATAAGATATGTTCCTATATTGTGTACGCGCTCTTCAGGTGATCAAACTTACAATGTTTGCAAGCCTGAACGACAAGATAGTGTACAAATAAAATTAACAAGTTAAACCAAGGTTGTCACCAGGGAAGTTAAATATGACAAATTCTTTACATTCGCCTCATCTTCCAAGTCCCAACAACCATAAAAAATAGCCAAAGGGCGTCATATCCCTATATGATCAAAATTAATCTAAGGAGAATGCATTTTAAAACATAAGTGGAAGTAAACAAACATGAACAATTAATAAAGGCCTTGTAGGCCCGTTTATCAACAGAATAACAACAACAATAATAATAGGGTAAATAGAGACAACAATAAAGACCATGCTTTAAGCGTGAGAAAAGAGTTTAGTCATTGGAAATCTAATCGGCCTCAGCCCCCCACAATAAAGGCATTTAAAATATACCATTCAGGCAAGTTAATTAGAATTATAAACATAAAAAGGCATGATATAACCAGCGCAAGAATAAATCTTAGTGGCATGACAAATAATAATTACAACAATCAAATATAATCTGAGGTTTCGATCCACTGCTACTGATGCCTATGTAGTTATTCTAATATATAACATTTTAAGTAAAGCCCTCCCATAAAAAGTATCATCTGGCAGGACTAAGTCCACCAAAACATGACAAATAATTGCCAATTTTATTCCTAATTTTAAGTGGAACAAATAGTTAGGACCTCACACAGGTGCGACATTTATTATATATCTGCGTTTAACCATACAAAATGTTCAACGTTTAATTGTGACTCAGACAAAATATGGCCGTTTCCGAGAAGCGGACAAATCATGGTCAATGACCAAGACTAAATAGTTGTGTATTTAAGGAAAATAAATTATCACCTATCACATAAACAATTATTAGATAAAATATTATTGCTCTGGACATTACCAGAAGTTTTCATAGCTAGAGTTAAATAACCTTAGATGTATCATATCGGATAAGCTTACTCAACGCATTAAATTTTAGGATGAGGAGACTAAATTGTATCTAATCTTAATATAAACTATTCCGACATTTCTCATGCAAAGAGATGCGAACAAAATCCTGAATTCTATCCACTTTAAAAATTGGAAATGTATCAACCAAATCCTGTTTTGTATTTACTCTGAATAGTAACTATTCCAATATTTCTAATGCAACGCGATGAGAACAAAAATCCTTAATTGTATCTACTTTTAAAATGGGGAAAAGTACCTGTAAATGATTTTTCTTAGGCCACCCTCCGTCCCAAAGAATTATTGGCTTGATCGGCTCAATCACAGGCTACATCCACCACGTGCTGCCCTCTATGCAGGGAGAAGATGTGAGGTGGGTGCTCCAAAGGGTTAATCTTCGATCTTTTTGTTTTCTATTTCTACCTCCAACCCCAGGCAGGAGATTTTTTAAAATCTATTTGATGGTTTGGGTAATATGTATATATGCTTATAATATAAATAAATAAAAGTCTAATTAAGTCAGAAAGGAAGGATGATATATTTTACAAATAAAGTGATTTCCAACTTTACATCCACAGATAATACTCGAGCTGAGTAAATATTTACTCGTATCTCTTGGTAAGAATAGCAATCCTAATAAATCATAACTAAACTAGTTTGTATGTCTATATGTAATTCATAGTTTACTTAATTAATTTAATTGTGTGGTTGTGTATTTAGGGGGATTTGAGTTTGTGAGTTGTCAGTGATAGATGCAGACAAAAGTATTGTTTAAATATAGGTAGTGCATTTTGTAGAGGAAACTTTGATCTTTATAATTTATAGCTTCAAATTTAAGTTTTGGTTGAATTGTTGGTATACATTAATAGTGCAAATATATGTAATTTTTATAGATCAATAAAAATGACCTATATTTAAATTTAAACTATAAATTATTCAAGAAATTTTAATTGAATAAAAAAGGCACAACCCACCAGTGGTTGATCATAGAAATCCACATTCCTCAATAAAAATCGAGTGGTTTATCACTTATCCCTATATATGTTTGCATTGTCAACCCACCGGTGGTTGATCATTGAAATCCATATTCCTCAATAAAAACCCAGTGGTTGATCACTATTTATGTTATTTATACTCACTGGCGGACTGGGTCTAAAAATATTGGTTGCTCACAACTATAGGGCTATCATTTAATTTTTATATGAAATATATAAAATTTTCAAAAAATACTAAGTGGGAAAAAGGTACAATCAAAATTTTTGTGAAATGTATATATTTTAGTAATTAGTGTATATATATTGTACTGACAGTATACAGCACATACTAAATGTAAATACCGTTGCTGGGTTCAAGCAGGATAAATCTTTATACAACTTTTTGTGTTGAATAAAGCGTGAATCTAGTGATTGGACAATGCAATCCATTATTTGGTTAAACACATTTACTCAAAAATAGCTAAAGAATCAGAGGAATTTCCTTCCTCATCTATAAGTTCATCTGCCATTGTTTTCTTCTTCCCTGCCTCTTAACTGGCAATGCTGTTTCCAAAGAGTCAATTTACGTTTGATTTTCATTCATATTCCACTGTGAAATTTTGTCATTACATTGATTTACAAATTCCAATGCCTTGCTGTGAACGTTATAATATTTTTATGTCAGTTCCTTTAACTTTGTTTTATCCTTATCTACTAAACTCCATGAAACATAACTAACACTTGTATTTAAATAATTTGATAACGAGGCTGTAGTTTCAAATATATACAAGTGGGGTGAATACCGTCAATATTGTTTCAAACTTTAAAATATTTTGAAGTAAAATATGTGCTTCTTGTTTTGTTTTCGCATTAAATTCGTCTGAATCTTGTATCGTTGATAAGCATGTCAATAGATTTACAAAAGTACTGACAGCGGCATCATCAAAACGTCCAAATAGTTTGTTGTGGCATTAGATTTTCCCGACCATCTTGTCTCACCAATCAGCTTTAACCGTTTAATTTTTTTCTTATCTTAAATGCTTTCTAACAATTTCTATCCATACAGTTATTCTCTTGTATGATGTTATCACAAAAGTTGCTAAATTCTGGAACAAATTGAAAAAAGAAACCGCAGGCACACAATATTTTGTTTCAGTTAGCACCAAATTCAAGAGATGGGCAGAGCACCATATATGAATATGTTTATCAGTCACATCAGTAATTTTACTTTGTAAACCATTATACTGGCCATGGTTGCTTGCAGCTCCATCTGTATTATCAGATAAACTTTTTTTGGGATCAATTTTAAGATTCTGTAATGTTTCAGTCAGTAGATAAAAAAGTCTATGTCCTGTACTATAATTACCTGGCACAACTGAAAATAGTCACTCACCGTTAACACCTTTGAGCACATACCTAATAATAATGCTAAACTGATTAATGGATGAATTAACATGTGTTGAATCAACTAGAATAGAATATTTTGCTTGAGAAACTTCATGACTAATTCTTTCTTGTATAATATTCTTCATAATTTGGATTAACATGTTACTATCCCAAGCTGGGATTACTAGCTAAGATTCACTCAGCAGTTGCAACAGGAAAGATCTGATTCCAAGGTGGTATTCAAGAACGATGCTCGAGGCAGAGGAAAGGAGCGAGATGAGTGACTTAAGTGTCATGCTAGAACATCTGGCTAGCAGTCATCATCGTCATCATCATCAAAAATGATTTTATTGAATTTTTTTTAACTAAAATAGTAATACCATATACATTTTAGTTGTATACAGTGATAATATTAAAACTTCTATTATATTTTCAAGCTACTAAAATGTCATTAGCGTTTTTAACATATTGTCTAGTGTTAAATAATATTTAGCACAGCGTCTTACCACCCATTCGGGTTATACGCTTTAAGTACTAACTACGCTAATGGATTAGGAATTGGGAAGGTTGAATTAGAGGAAGTGAACCCGCATTTGCGTGAAGGGAGAGTGGAAAACCATTTAGGAAAAACCGCCCCCAGTTCACCCGACCGAGATTCGAACCTCTATCTCCCCATCCTCAGCAGTCGAGTACAACATGACAAGCGCGTTAGCCAACTACGCCACCGAGGCGGGTGTCTAGTGTTAAAGAGGGCCCACTTGCCATCGGGCAATCTGACACCCTAGCCAGTCTGTCACTGTGTATACTATAGGCCTATATAGTCATTTTGCATTTTTAAATGGAAGTATGGCATAATAGTCTTTCTTCACAGTGTATAAAAAACAAAAACAATTTAAACAAGTATCAAGACTATTATTTTAATCACAACATTTTTGAGTCCATCACTTTAATATCTTGATCTATTAATTTACAAACAAATGAATCAATTTTTTCCACTTCAAGTGGATTATCAATCTTGTAACATAGCCTATCTTCAGTATTATTATTATTAGCACCACGTTTTACTACCCGTTCAGGTTATACACACGCTAATGTGTAGTGGTAGGGTGATTGTGAGATGAAATGAAGGACCTACAGTTTAGTATGGGATCCGAACCATGGTGGAGGCCTAGTATTCCCCAAATTCACAAGTTGTGATAAATACACGTCTTGTCAGAGGTGAAGGAAGGGTATATCTTCAGTAGATACAAGACTCGTATTAGGAAGCTATTTAAAAATCTGGAAACGTTTTACAAAGATGGTATCATCCTCAAAAATTCTGAAGGTTGTATTACTTTTATCAAAACCTTTGAGTATCATGACTTCAATATACCCTCCAGCAGATATTCTCTGAATAATACAAACAAATCTGTACTTGAAATTCTTTTGGCCAGGAAATGACATCAACAAAAAGTCTCCTTCTTTAAATTTCTTAAATATGTTATCTGTTGTAGCACTTTGACCATTATTTAAGCTTTCATCATTTTCCATCGTAAAGCAAAATTAAACATCATCTACAGACTATACTTTCTCCAAAAGAATGCCATTATTGATTATCTGATTCACACGAGGTGTCATTTTTCTTCTCCTTTGTTGGTTTTTCTGTGTGTGTCTTTTTCTTTCCAGTTTCAGGCTTATTTGAAAACAGCAACCTACCTAGCTGGTTTTTCAGTTTTATATGTGCGTTTTTTAAAATCTGATCATCTTGGCAGCTTCTTTTCTGATTTTATTCTTTATTAAGATGCATTCCATTGTAACCATTGTTTGGATGTTGTAGCATATGGCAAACGTTACTTTTTTTCCAACTTTCTTGGGTGATTCAATGAGCCACAAAATGTGATTTGCAAAAGACGGACTGATTTAAAGTTGCAAATTTATCAGAGTACTTGTTTTAGGTGTTGCTGGGCTTAAGAGTTCCTTCAGTACTTACTGTAAACCCTGATGCATCATATGCATTCTTCATTAAATTCTCTAGAATAATTCCTGTCTCATCTTTAAAAATGCTGTTACTCTGCTGAACTGGTGTTGTTGAATCATTTTCTGGCTTGAGTCCGTCCAAATTCTTCTTCACTTCAACCTTCCTGGTGACACTTAGTGCCTCCTGATCCAAAGCTTTAGCTAATGGTGCAGTTTTATTCGAAGACAAATCCTCACCAATATGTGTAAGTTCGTCTTATTTTTTAGTCTCATCTGATGGGATACAACTCAAACAAATTTTTCACCAAACTTCATAAAGCTCTAATGTTTCAAATTTTCCTCCCCAGCCTGATTCAGTAATTCTAAACTCTTCTGCTCTTCCCATTTTCATCAATGATTCTAGGTACAAGAGATGCTCTAATCCAAACTATGCTGATATGATCATGTCATTTGAAGGCCTAGTTGTTAAAGCCACAGGCTGGAAAAAAAAATTAGATATATAAAAAATTATATACAAAGGATAAAAATATGGAGTAAGACTAAATGTTTTCTAGAAAATATTTACACCTTAAATAAGTGCCATGCGAATATGCATCTAACCCAAACAGGTAGTGAGCTGCAGTGGGAAAAAAAAGTACAGTGCACCACATAGACTCTCAATTATCTTAAAAGAGATACATCTACTAAAAGCTCAGATTTGTGAAACTAAATAATATACATTTGTTACTAAACAATGCCTATTTAAAAATATTAATCAAAATTGTTATAGAAGATTTCGAGGAAATAGAGTTTTTCTCTTTTTGCTCTGAGTTAACTACCCTTAATTTTAGGGTTTCATATCTAATTCCAAATACTCCTTGAAGGAACCTAATGGAAATCTTAGGGGCCAATTTTGAGCCATATCGGTAGAATGGTTTCAGCTCCAAGTCGAGATACAGACATAAGGCATCACATAAACAACTTTTTTGGTTTCATGGAATCATGAAATGTCAAAATTTATCAAAATTTCAAGTTCAATTTTTCTGAATCATAATACTTCTCTCTCTGAGGGGTCAAGAGAAAGTAAAAAGATTTATCAAAGATTAAAATGGAATGTTACAAACATTGTTAAATAAATCAAGTGATTTTAGTGCACAAAATTATTTAAATAAACATGATATTTTTTTCAAGCATAATACAATTTAACAAAAACTATTTATTCTAACTATGATTCAGCTTTGAGAATTTTTCATTCAACTTTTTCAATTTGAGTTTGCTTTGAATTTAAAAAGTGGACTTTGCATCCCCTTTTATTTAGGGGTCATTTCAAGAACATTTCCAATAAAAATATAAAAGAGCAATAACTTGTAACCTATGCAGCTCCTTCCAATATTTTATTTTAATCTTCATGCTTAATAATAGTTTTTCCATAAGCCTGATTGTATTATTTATAAATTAATAACACATAACATATTCTAAAATGATTGTGCTCACATCAAACAAAATTAGGTTCATTTACGAGATGCTGTTTAAAAGTAACTAAACAGTTTTGCTTGTGGCCAAAAACCAAGTAATAAATATTATTAATGTCAAGTGAGGATGGTTAAAGAAAGTATTGTGGAACTTAACTCACACAGAAATTTCAACTCAACTAGGTTTTTATTTTTAACACTGCATCTTACTACCCATTAGAGTTATATGCCTATGTACTAATTACGGTGATGTATTAAGGATGAGTAACGTTCCATTTAGAGGAAATGTAACTACATTTGCATGAAAGGGGAATGGAAAACTACTTAAGAAACACCCCCTTCAATACACCCAACCAGGATTCAAACCCTGATCTTCCTATCATTGGCAGTTTATTGCGATAGTAATGCCTTAACCAGTGGTTCTCAAACTAGTTTATCACACAGAACACTATAAAAGCTATGAGACCTACTGAGGAGCCCCTATGTGTTCCTAACTCATCCCCTTTCCCACTATAACTATACTACAAGTTTCTTAGATTTAACTAAAAATTATCTACTTGAGTAGTAGGCCTATGTTATGAATTTAGTCTAAAACAAAATGTATGTATTTCTTGCATTTATGTGACATATTTTGCATGGGAAAAAATAATATAATATAACTTCAAATTGTACTGTTACTTATCCACCATTTACATTAATTTTTTTTTATTATGATAATGTTAAAAAGTCATTTCATTTCATTTCCTTTTCATTATTAAACTGGATATTTCGCTAATGAGATGGACGTTTATGAATTTTTAGCATGCAAATTTAGAAGAATTAATAATGTTTTACCACCATTATGCATATTTGAGAGATTGTATCAATATTGATAGGTAAGATATTAATAATATCAATGTTGACTACAGTTAAATATCTTCATATTTTATAAATATATCTCCCTAAAATAATTGGAGTCAACACAGGTGTATAGGTATATTTACCACTCTCTCTACAGGCCAACAAAGGTCTGTAAGACACCCTATATTCCCCTCTTGATGGGTTTAGGTGACACCAGCACCTTGACAGGCCGACAGAGGTCCAACACCCAGGGGTCATCTGAACGCATACTGCCCGAGGATAGCACCTTCCTCCCGGCCAGGCCACTTTCAGCACGTGCCACGTCCAACGCCAAACTAACTTCCACAATACATGCTTCAGTCCAGACATGGTGCGATAGTAGGATAGTGGTCAGAAGACGATGATTTAGGGGTTCCAGAGGGCGTAAATCAGTGGGACGGGGCACCAACAAGTGGGTCTGTTGGTCCGGGTACTTCACCTGATACAACACAACCATTATCATATCTACTTAGTTCTAGCAAATAGGATGAGTAGAATTAACATGTTGTAGTTGTTAGCATTCTCTAGAAGGAAGGATTGAAAACCACTTCCAATGCAGCAGCCCCTCAAGAGTTGAGCAGACCCTGCTTCCTCTCTGTTTGACCCTGTTCACTCCCTGTAAGACGCTGTCAGTTTACCTTGATGCGCAGTGTGCTGATGTCCTGAATGTTGTGCAAGAGAGCATCACAGTGAACACCTAACACCAGCCCCGCTGTAAACTTAAGTGCAGTTTCCAGATCTCCTGTCGGTTCGCTGATGACTGCCATTGAGCTGCGTATCTGAAAACACCAACATAAGTTCCTCAGTCAAAATGGTGAAGTAGTCTTATTTTAAGAATTTAGTTTTAATCTCTAATAGGAGTGAGCAAAGTACACTTTTTCAATTTAAAGAGAAGTTGAATCAAATAATATTAGATATTTCCTAAGCTGAATCGAAGTTTGAATATTAAAAAAATGTTTTATGTTGGATACAAATATTATACTTTGCATAACTATGAAAATTTAGGTATTAAATAAAATTTACAAAATTCTATATTCCAAACATAATTAATATATTTATTCTTAAAATGATTAATTAAGTTATTATCACAAAATTTTGTTTCAATTTTGTTTACACTAACATTAATTTGCGATGAAAATGAAATTAACTGTGAAACATTAAAAAAAAATGAACATAAATGTATGTTTAAATTTTAAATATTTCTTTTTCATGAAGCTTCATGAGTGATGAATTTGGAATTTTACTCTTGAATCAAAGTCAAAGCAAACAAATATTTGAAGAGAAATGGAAGTTTCTGAAATTTTGCACACCCCTAATTTTTAATAAATCCAAAGTTTGGGATATCAAAGATATTTGTCAAGTTAATTTAGATACTTTGAAAGATACAGATGGTAGGGTACATGCTGGATGTAATTTATCAGATACTTTCAAAACACAAAATGCATTTAAACAAGTATGTTATTAGGGTAATAAAATAGAGTAGAAAGGCTAGACACTAAACGATACAAAACAGATATTAGGATATGCAGATGATTTAGATTGTGTGTGTCAAATTAATTTCATCATGAAGGCCACATTTAAAAGTGAAAATACTGAGAGGCCACATTTAAAAAAAAATGTAATGACCATCTTAAATGAAAAAATTAAATTTATGAATCCCTACTATCACAAAAAAAAAAATTAATATTATCTAAAATTTTAAAACTTAATCTCAATTTTTTTTCTCAGAAATATGAAACATTTTATTTGCAACAATGGTGTGAGGAAGGAAAAATTATTGGTTTCAACTGCCTTGTGAAAACCACCTCAGTCTGACATACCAAAATTAAAACCTCAAACTAATCATCGCAGCAGGGTGTCTACTTGACTATAGTTTTGAAATTCCAGTATATTTCCAGTATTTTCAGTATATTTTTAAAAAAAATCCAGTATATATGAAAGGTACTGAAAGACAAACAATCCTTATTTCAAAATAAAAAAATATATAGAAAGTTAGGGTAGTCCTAGGTCTGTCATAGCTAAACATGTTTACATCAAGAATCAAGTTTATTGATGCATATATCTAGTATTTATTAAGGATGGGACCCTAGAACCTACAAGGAATATTCATGGATTCAAGACTCAAATCATAATCATTTTTTTAAATAGGTATTAAGTTTGAGTTATTTTTTAAAAGTATTAAAATAGTTAAATAGTTTCTTGTGGTTAAAACCAAACTAATTATAGGGAAAACCTAACAACCAAACCCCAGATAATTAATTTACCCTTTAATGTAAACAAAATCAAAAGTGAAGGAAAAAATCCTAGTTATTGGGAAATTTAAACACTTATGCTTACAATATTTTTTAAAATTCAGATTTTAATTAGGGATTTGATGGCAAAATGAAGTTTCAGATTTGAAAAAAGGTGGATCCGACCCATCTTTAATACATGCATGCACACACGCACACACAGCACGTTTTATGAATTACCTATACCACCGTCGACATTGGGGGTCTTGGGGTAAAGTGCTCGCCTCAGGACCCAATGTTTGTGGGTTCGAACCCAACAGAGGCCGAAGGCTTTTTCTTGAGCGAGAAAAAATCATAGCTCAACATCCTTCGGAGGGGAAGTAAAGCCGTCAGTTCAATGTGGCATGTAAAAGAACCCTGGAAGGTATGTGAAAATACCTCTCCTGGCAAAATTGGTAGGTCATTTCAACTCACTAGTAGAACTTAATCAGCCTTGGTGGCGTAACTTCAAAAAATGATTACAGCCAAGGAGTTTACTCTACCATAAAAACTAACTATTATTCCCACCAAAAACTTGACAGTCGATACTGTCCACAAGTTATATTTTTCATAGTGAATTTGTTTATTAAATATATATTAATAAAGATACAGAATCTTCAATGAAAAATAACCAACAAATATTATGTTGATAAAAATTACCTGGAAATAAAGATAATTGCAGTTACCTAACATTATTAAAAATCAAGATGATAAAACCCAAAAAGAAAATGTTTTTTTAGAATGTAGACAAACGTTAAAATTCATTAAATCACAAAACTTTTTCAATTTTTGCATTTCATGTTCTAACACTTCTGCCTCTTCCTTTGCTTTCTACAAAACTGTTCTTCTTTTCACTTTTAATTTTCTCATTTCTTCAAATGCTGTTTTTCTTTTTTGACTTAAGTCTATGTCAATCTTTTTCTTCTTTTCAAGCACTTCTTTCCTTATTCCTAATGCATTCCTCACAGAATGAATCATCTTTTTTGAAATTGTAATATTTAGAAGTCCCCCAACTGCAGGGACTGAATCAGAAGTTACATGTTGAGCAATAAGGCCGTCCTCATGTAGGTTTTCAACCAGACATTATTTATTAACGGAAAAACTTCGCTTAACGGCTGCATCGCTATGGTAGAGAACAAGAATTTTTCAAGTGAAATATTGTAGTTTCTGGAATGCATTTACTCTAGAAAAAATATTTATGAAGAACTTATCAAGCTGGCCACCACTTGAAGTGAATTGTTTAAGGTAGTCAATAACTTCTTGCTTTGATACAAAGTCCAAGTAGTCTCTTTTTACATCAGCTATTAGATAGTTGTTTCTTGTCGAGTAGGACTTCTAATGCAGTAGTTATCCTATAGGTCCTAACAGATGGATTAAGCATTACTGCAAGAGAGAGACAACTAGCACCCTTGACAATTTTGTAGGAGAGAGAACATTTATGTAAAAGTTTGTTGCAGAGATCAACTAGGAATTTTTGACAATCTCCTCTGAACTGAAGTATCTTGATGTTTTTAATTCCTTTCAAAGCTGCTGATGCTATGAACCCAATATCTAAAGTAGGGAGTGATTTCATGTTGGATTGTTTTTTTAAATCAATGGCTAACAATTTTTTGGAAGTATTTGCTGAATTCATTACATCACATTTTACAATTCTGTTCAACAAATGCTCAAGTAGTTTATTTAGATCTGCAATCATAAATGGCAATAGAGGTTGATTGCTCTGATATTCGATGAGAAAATTGCTTCATCTCAAGTGAAACTGACAGCATGAACCCCAACTTTGATGTCAGAAGTTCATCCTTCACAAAATTGCTTAATGTTTGAAAATTATCAAATTTTGGAGGATGCTTGTTAGAATAAAAATATTGTTTTAAATACGGCAGCATTGACATTGCTCTCTCTAACACCCTTGAGTTTTATCCTCATCTAATAGAACAAAGCTTCATCGGGAAAAGAGATGATCCTGTTACTCTTTGATAGTCTGCTCATACATCTTGTTGGAAAATTTTTAAATAAATAACATAGTGAGCGCAAAAACTGGTTAATAGTCCAACTAGAGTTAGCATATGCTGTTTTGTAAGCACAAGTGTAAAGAACAAGTTCCAAATTCCAGTAACTCAGGATCTTCTGGAGAATCTTCTTTCAAGTGACTTTTGAGATCACTTAAAGACTTGAGGTTTACATTTGGTCCATCCATGGAAACTTGAAGCATTTGTTTAAGATCCAAGCCCTTGTCTTTTAGTGTCGATATAAAGTTCATTAATATAGCTTGAGCTGTTGCATGACCTAAGAAGCAAGATGTTAAATATCTTGTATGAATTTAATTTTCAGTCAAGAAGCGAACAACAACATCCATCTGGGTCTTCTGAGCAACAGTATTTATGCTATCATCAAATGAAATACAATAAAATGAGCAGTGATTAACCATATTCACAAGTTCGCTTTTGAAAAAAGGACCTAATCCATGCACGATGACATATCGAAGTTTATCTTTATGAATTTGAAATTTCTGGGCAATATCACTATCTAAAAACATTACTTTAGCAGAAGAATGTGTCATTACTTGATTAATAGCCTACAATATTTCAGCACGAGAAACTTCATTTTGACAAGGAAGCTCTGAATAGAATAAATAGGTCTAGTTTCAGGTTTCAAAACTACTTTATTGTCATTAGCACTTAAATGTATATCTTCATGTAGGTCTACAGATGACATTGCATTTTTGGCCGTATGGCCCAACTCCAATATTTTTTTGCTCCCACTAGCAGATTTCACTGTGTGAAGATGCTTCTTTCCCTTGGCATGAGATCAGATTAAAGATATTCCCATGTTACTTATTTCAAAGTTAGTTTTACACAAAGAAAAATGGCCTTTACTTTTATCACAATCCACTTTTTGTAACCACAGCCAATCTTTAAACACTGTACTGTCCAACCAATCATCTTTAAAAGAGGTATTTCCTCTGAGTTTACTCATTTCTTCTCAAACAAAAAATGTCACAAGATAAATAAGTGGGATCTGCAGCATACTCACACCAGGCCAAGGAACAGTAGTTTTTCTTTTGGGTGGTTAGAGGGGGATGAAGTGAAGAACACAACAAATACTGTACTGTGTCATTGGAATGTCAAGGCCAATAGTTTGAAGTGGTGTTTGAACTTTAGCAGTTACTAGTAACTCATCATTCATAATGGTTATTGCTAGAAAAATGTTAGGTGGTGGAGAGCGGGGTAAGGGGGAGGTTGGCTGCTAGTGTAGTCGAAACAATTATGTGTTGTTTTATCTAGTATGTAAGGGGAAGGAGGGAGGGAGGGCTTAGTGTAGACTGAGAATAGAAAGGTCAGCAAGTGTGGCAAACAAGATAGACCAGAGGGGAGTGAGGGGTGGTCAAAATAGAACTATCAGTAGTCCAAATAATATCAGGGGTCTCAAAATGCTTAATCCAACATTTCACTCAATGTAGAAAGGCTGAATATTTTTCAAGTATCAGATTCAATATTCCATTATATTCCAGTATTGGTAGACACCCTACGCAGGTGATTTTTGTGCAGTGTCTATTTAAAGCAGGGTTAATATAATAATTATAAGCACATTGGGCCTCCACATTGTTTAACAATCATAAACACAATAATACATAATTATTGGCATTAACTAAACTTCAAAATGTATTGCCATAAAGTATACAAATTTTGTATAGCGTATCTGATATAAAACAGTCAACCTGTCTGAAACAAATAAAATCTGGAAATTGTGCACTCTATAAGACATGTACTGCCATTTAAGAGTGTAACAACCTATAGAAGAATAGTGTGTGAGCACTGTTGCACTGACCTCAATGTTGGTGTGAGGCAGAGGGGCAGGTGTCGACACCTGGAGAAGGGGCAGGAGGCAACGAGCCACCGGTCCTGGCTTCGTATCTTCCAGCAGGCCCAGTTCCTTAAATAGAGAGGAGGTGAACGCTTCCGGCTGGACTTCGTGCTCACTCAGATATCTAGAACACTATAGGATTATAGACAGGCTGGAAGATTTCCAAGTGTCTTCCACAGTCTCTAAGAGAGAGTTTCCGTCGAGTATCCTCCACGGTATAGAAGGCCGCTAGCTTTGATTTTCGTCCAGTTTCTAGAAGGGAGTTACCTACAAGTGTCTTCCACAGTCTAGGAGGGAGCTATCTCTGATTTTACTCCACGGTTTCTAGATGGGAGTTATAGTGGCCCCAGATAGAAAACAACCTGCACAAACCCACATTATTCTACTGTGGAGGGTGAGAATCAGTCTATGTTTAGTGCTTGAATTCTTCAAACTGCAGAGGATACTTGTGAAATGCTCAAAGATGACATGATCAAAGCAAAAAATCAACCAAATTTAGAAAAAACATTACCACTCCCAAGAATCTTGTCAAATGTTATCTTTTATAAGCGACAGCTATGGTTATATAAGCTGGGAGTACATTCTGGAAAATCTGCAAAATGTTTTTTGTTATGTATGGATGGAAGGGGACACTGGAAAAAGAGCACAAGAAATCAGCTCATGTCTGTTGAAGCACATGAAAATGAACTTGTCAGAAGAGCTTGAAGAGCTAATCTTTTGGTCCAATTCATGTGAGAACAAAACATCAATATTAAACTCACATTAGTGTTGAACGTTTTATTACAAAATCATCTAAGACTGAAAGTCATCCAAATTAAATTTCTAATATCTGGCCATAGCTATTTGCCAAACAATAGTGACTTTTGTGACATTGAGAAAGCCCGTAAATATGTTCAAAGTCTATATAAAGATGAAGACTATGGGGAAATAATGAGGAACTGTCGCCGAAGAAATAAAATGCAGGTTACAAAAATGAGGAACGATGACTTTTATGGAACAGTTTCACTGGAAAATTTGATAGTGAACCGCAAAGTTGACAGTATTGGCCAGAAAATAAACTGGTTCAAAATGCGAGAAATAAAACTAGTTAAAGATAAGCCATTCATTTTATATGTGAAAATGAACAGTGATGATGTGACCTACTCTGAAGTGGACATTAGTAAGAGAGTACGTGGTCATCCAACAGCTACAACATTTGTGATGGAGAACCTTGCCCCAATGTGGCCTAACGACAAAGCAGCATCATGTCCTAAACTGGCAGATACTAAATCAATCCTTCATCTTATTCACGAAGATGCAAAACCTTTTTATAATAATTTATTTGAAGACCAAAAGCTCAGTGATGATGTTGATGGATATGATGGCGAACTTTACTTTTCCACTGAAATTATTCAAGTGAAAAGACAGTACCAATAACAACAAAACTTTTGTCAAAATATTTTTGAAAATCTCATTGTTAATATTAACTTATATTATTAGCTTCATAATTTTTAACAATATATCAGTGGCATTTATACAGGTTTGTGTATTATGGTTTAGTTGACAAACATAATTAAGTTGTTTTTTGAAATTCGCAACACTCAACCAAGTGTCAAATTATTTTTTTATTAAGTAAATAGCAAATTATATATATTGGCATTGTAGTATATTAAAAAACACCACTTTGTACTATATGTTTATCCAATTAATTTTATTATATAAATAAATTTGAATTTATAGTGAAGCATTTACTTTGAATTCAATTTACTCAGTTTCATCTTAGTGGCACTTGGATCTTTGTTGCTTGACGCCATTCATTTTAGATAAACCTCTGGATGGGGAATGGCTTACCGATATGTTTTTTATTCAGTTCTTTGCTTGGTAACAAATAAGAATATTCTTTACAAAATAATGGTATTAGATTACAGAATAGTATAAATATGATTTAGTATTTAGCTATTGCACAATAACTGGTAAGCAGCTTACTTTAACTCTTTTTGTAAATGTTTTCAACTTTTGTAGAAGTTTATAGTATTTTTCATTGGTTTACTAGTAATTTTTATCAAGAAAACGAGACTTAGGGACCAACTGTCAAAAAAAAGGGGTCTTTTAGGGTCCAACTTTAAGAAAGGGGACTTTTAGGGACAGCCCCTAAAAGCCCTGCCACAGTATAGGAGGGAACCACCTCTGATTTTCCTCTATGGAGTTTCTAGAAGGGAGCTACCTTAGAATGCCCACAGTCTCTAGGATGGAGATATCTCTTAGTATTCTCCACAGTATACAGCAGGGAGTTACCTATGAGTGTCCTTCACAGACTCTATGAGGGAGTTACCTTGGAATATCCTAATATATACTCCAAGTGTCCTCCACAGTTAGTAGAATAGAGTTACCTCTGAGTGTCCTCCACAGTTTCTAGGAAATGTTCGCACAGGGCCAGAGCTGAGAAGTTGCTACCCCTGACAATGTACACCAGCTGCAGTGCTAGAGCCTTCAACTTGAACTGTTTCACGCATGAGAGGTCCTCTGTGTTGAGACCTACATAAAGGTGCTGCAACCTAGACAAACAAAATTAGATTCGAATCATGAAAGAAACTTAGCTGATAATTGGGCACTACAACATATAGCATTAGTTTAGTGATGTATCCAGAACACAACATAAGTGATGTAACTGTGGGTTTAAATGGCTGAGGAAAGGAACTATTTACTTGAGGCGCTAAGTAGTGCAATTCTTAGGCCAAGGGAAGGGAGTACTCACTTTAGGCACTGGCTCAGCAGCTGACTGATGCAGTTCTTGACGACGTTGCCCTGCTGACTAGCCAGGGCAGAGGGGTTGGACCACAACTTGTTACTCAGGATGTCTATCATAAGAAGCTGACTAGAGATGTAGAGTGCAGAGAATTGGAGAGCACCTGGGATGGCTCTGTCTATAGTGGCCAGGCGGCTCAGGTCATGCCTGCATGCCTCCATCAGCTCACGACGCACACACGAACTGGGGGCTGTCTCTATTCGGGCCAGAATGGCGCTCAAGTACTGGGCAGAGCCCGTCGAGAGAGATGCAGGGTCTGCTGGGCGTGAGGAGCCTACCAGCTGTGAGCAAACAGCTCTGGTTAGTATGATGAGCGGTTCGTAACTCTACCAGTGATTTGTCAGAGGTTTGTAGTCCACCAAGTGTTTTGTCAGTGGTTAACTATAAGAAATTAAAAATAGTATTTCATCTGCTCATATTTGTTATGGTAACTATCTAATTTTCAAAACAAGCCTACATTCGTTAATACTCCTAGAATGATTTAGCCCAGAAGATAGTAAAATTATATTAATTAAGGGTATACAAATTCCACTTTTTCAATTCAAAGCGAGATGAAATATTACTGAAGCTGAATCAAAGTTTGAATATTAAAAATAAATTTTTAATGAAGGCTAAAACTATAATACTTTGCATAGCTATGTAAATTTAGGTATTAAATCTAATTTACAATCTAATGCTATATTTTAAACATAATTAATATATTTAGTAATAAAATGATAAATTAATTTATCACAAAATGTTATTCATTTTTTTGTATGTGAACACTAATAATTATTTGCGGTGGAATCAATAGCAGAAAAAGAGAGAGAAAAAAAATATATATATATATATAAATATGTGTGTTTTAAGTTTAAATATTTTTTTGGTGAAGTTTCATAATTGTAGGCTAAGGAATTTTACTTTTGAATCAAAATCTAAATGAACAAATGTTCAAAGAGAAGTCGAAATTTTTGAAGCTTCACACACCCCTAATATTCATTATCTAGGTTGTACTTTGAGTGTTTTCTAGAACATTCCACGTTCTTATTATAATTTTGTACAATATGTTTAGATTGTTTTGCCACATTGCGTTGCAGGCATGGTGGCATAATTAGAAAGACTACCTTAAGTGCCGGTACTAAAGTGGGCATAGTGTCTCTCAGGTAGCTGTAGTGTTTAAGGGTGTGTTCCTCAAACAGTTGCAGCATTGTGGGACTCTGTTGAGCCGCGTTGAACACCAGGATTAAGATGCACACATCTGATCAACTTTGTAAGGAACAGTACATTTAGTTGTGCTGTTACAACACTCAACTGCGGTGGCTGTATGGTCTAGGGCAGGGGTTCTTAAACTGAGGTCCGTGAACAGAAGACAAGGAGTTAAAATTGTAGATCAAGGTTTGGATTCAATTATAGAGTTTCCTGTTTCTTAAACAGGCATGGTATTCATCACTTGGTGCCACCAAAACAAAAAATAAAAATAGATTGAATGTAAAAGATGACATGCACGCTGCACTGTTGAAGACTACTCCACAATTTCAACTTCTTATTCAAGCAAAACAACAGCACGCTTTTAAGTGACTTTTTACTTTTGAACAATTACTAAAGCTCACTTTGAAGTTACAAACTTTGAAATTATTTCACTTTTGTTCATGGAGTTACCATTAATTTTTGCATGAAAAGGAAAAGTAAGATACATAATTCACTGTAAAGATGGTTTTTATGTTTTGCCCATATGAATGTAATGAATTTACACAGCAATAAAGTAAACAAGCAAATTGTGCTATAGCTAAGCAAACCCTTTTCCAGCTTTTAGTAAACAATTGGATAGTTATAATTTTGATTTTTGGTTAAATAATTACAAACAACTTCCAGTAAAAAATATTGAAATTGTATTTGCGGTTGAACATCTTCAAGTCATGGCATTGCTATTAAAGTCCTCATTTGTATATTTTGACCAATAAAAAAAGGTCAATATTGGGTCAAAAAGATTTGACAATTTCGTATAAAATATTTTGACTTCTGGTTAAAGCTTATGAAATTTTATCGGTAGTTTCACATCTTCAGGTCATCGCATTGCTATTAGAGCCCTCATTTGTGAATTTTGACTCATGAAAAAGGTCTATATTGGGTCAATAAGTGTTGACACATTCATATTAAAGAGAAAAAAAAATTAAAAACTTTTACTGCTGGTTTAAAATTTGTAAATTTTGACCAGTAAAAAAAGGTTGATATTGGTTTTACAATACTTTTGTATTAGAGAGATAGATAGTAAGCAAAATTTTCTGAGTATGTATTTACATCAATTTTTATGAGAAGGGGGTCCCTGACCTTTGTCAGATACACTTATGGGTCTGTGACCCAAAAAAGATTAAGAACCACTGGTCTAAGGCATCACTTTCGCAATAAACTAGACTGCCAATGACAGGGAGATTGGGATTAAAATCCAGGTCGAGTATACTTGAGGGTGGTTTACCCTAAATGGTTTTTCACTCTCCCTCCACATAAATGTGGGTACACTTCCTATAAATTTAAACTTTCTCATCCCTAGCTCATTAACATACATATCAAATATATATTTAACCTAAACAGGTTGTAAGATGTGGCACTAAAAAAAAGAATTCAGACATAGATGCTGAATATTGTAAAACAATTACAGCTCCAGCTCACAGACATTAAACCACAAAGTATGTGAATGAAGGATACAAGCAGGATCTTCCACATCAGGCTCAGGTGTATCAAAGAAAGGGTGGATAGCCAGCAGCTCTGGTACAAGGGGAAGAGTTAGTTCAGGATGAGACTGTCCTATCTTCTGCAGACAGTGCCAGGTCGAACGCCGATCCTAGGCATAAAATAGATTAATTAGTAGGGTTGTGCCCCAAGCACACCCTTTGCTTTAGAAGCTGAATTAAGTACATAAAATATTCTTAAGTCAAATCACAGTTTGAATATTTTTGCTTAAGTTTTATATTGAAACAATATATATATATTGTATTTATAACAATTTGAGTTTAATTCCTAACTCCAAATATAATTTACTAAGTATTTTATTAAAAAAAATGTATAGTTCAGATTTCATACCAAGCTGATGAATCAGGTTGTTACAATTAAGTCATTCAAATACATAATAGTGACAAATGAATACTAATTTTGATGCATATAACAGCACAGAATAACATAAAAATGGAAATATTTGTGTATTCTCTTTGTAATTTTTTTTTCTAGCAAAGCTTTGAAGTCATCAAAGCCAAAATTTGTTTTCAAAGTAAAGTAAAAGTTGTCAAATATTTGAATCAAAGTCAAAGATTTGGAAACTTTGTACGCTCCTAGAAACTAGACAAAGTCCAACGCAGCCACAAGATATATTTCGACACAGCAACTAGACATCGTCCAACCCAGTGACTTTTCATGATTTTAAAGCAATGACTGGACAGGAGCCTGATGCAGCAACTAAACAAAAGTTTGACTCAGCAACTAAACAGGTCAATGCAACAACTAGACAGCCCAACAGTGTGACTAAGTAAGACATCTCAACACAGCTACAAGGCATCCCAACATGGCAACTAGACATCCCAACTTGGCATCTAGAGTCTGTTCATAATAGGTTTTTATCTGGATGACAGTTCAAAAATCATATGTTTAGGTTTTGGGTGTCCAACCTTTGTAAAATATCCCTGTTTTGTTATAAATGTCAAGTTTTTTAACTACACGTTATATTTTACATTTAAAATAACGTAAACTTAAGTTAAAATATTTTTTATCCATTGCGTGGGTGCATCATTTTAAAATAGCTTGTTTCCATTACGTACAATCACATGGTTTAAATTTGTTGGTCGCCATTTTAAATCTATGTTAGTTGGACCTTTTGTGAAAGTGATGTGAATAATAATTTTTTTAGATGATAGATAAACTTTGTGCCCTATCTCAAATAAATATATAAATAATCTTGGCCTAAATTACTGTGGTTAACTATCAAATTCATACATTATCATATGTTTTCATTACAGTTATCCAAAGTGATAAGTCAGCTGTTGGCTAGGGATGTATTAGGGATCATTTCTAGTAACTTTTTGAACTGTCATCAAAGTAAACTAAGGTTGTGAATGTATTTTAGACATCCCAATATGGCAATTCGACATCCCAACACGGCAACTAGAAATCCCAACATGGCAACTAGACAAGAACATTACTACCTGAGTCTTGTCCCATCAACTAGATAGCCTAACACAATAACTAGACAAGAACTTTACTACTTGGGTCTTGTCTCAGCAACTAGATAGCCTAACACAGCAACAAGACAAGAACATTACTACCTGAGTCTTGTCCAACATTATAACAAAAGCAATGTCGGTACCTTAATCCTGATAGCTTGGCAGAATCTGATCAATGTTGAGTATTGACTCACCATGGGATATTTCTTAAGTTTCTCCAAAAGACTTTCAACATCTGGACAGTAGGACTGATCAATATCAGGTGTTAACTCACCATGGGATATTTCTTGAGGTTCTCCAGAAGACTCTCGACACACATCTGGAGACAGTTCTTGCTGGACAGACGGCAGGACGCCAGCATCTTGTGAAGGCCTTCTCTTACATCCATTGAAAAGTCCTGGTAAACAAACGTTTTCACTGTAATCAGGAGGTCCTGCAAATTAATATATAACAGGCCAGCTACCTTGACAGTTCCTGACCTTGAGCGCCCCCAGGATAGTCTCCAACTGGTCCTCTCGAAGCACAATGTGTCGACTGATTCTGGTGAGGCTATCTATGGCCTTAATGCGGACTTCCTCTATCTCATCATTGAACATGTCCACAAGGAAGTCCAAAGACATGTGGGCAAACTGCGGATTATCCAGGGATAACTGACACACTGACTCAACAGACGCATACCGCACCTCTACAACACAAATCAAAAACTGCACTAAAGGATATTCTAAATTCAGATATTCCTGGATTGGTCTAGGACAGGCGTGTCAAGCTTATTTGATTATAAGGGTCCACTTTAAAATTGAAAATACTGAGCATTTCAAAAAATTCTTATGAATACAAAATATTTAAAAATGAGGTAGCTCAATGGCTAAATAATTTGATGATAGTTGAAATTGATAAAAATAAAGAAAAAGTAAAAATAAACTAATAAATGTAAATTCAATTAAGAAAGCCTACTAAGGGAAAGAGGAAAAATGTGGGAGGAATCCAATGCACAAAGGTGACATCTTATTCCTTTCTTTTGTCGTGAGTAGCAAGTTTGACATGCCTGGTCTAGGAGGAGGAAAAATACAATATGAACAAACTATTCTTAGGGTCAGTTTCATAGTCTGACTTAAGTGTTCCTCAAGTGCAAATACAAGATCACACTTGCCTGGACTTGAATGGAATGGGCTAGCTTCAAATATTAAACTGGCTCATTCCATTCTGGTCTAGGTAGGTATCGTCTTGCATTCGGTATCAAGCTGCACTTGAGGCGCAGTAAGTTTTACTATGACTCCCAAATGGGTAGTAAGACACGACGCTAAAAAAAAAAGTTTCACAGCAATCGAATAAATCAATATTACAACTAATTTGAATAATTATTTCAATCTCATGCGATTTTGTTTTTTTAAAGTTTATATTATAGTTAGAGGACTGACTAAATACTACTGGAGTGTTCCAGATTTAAAAGTTTTTATATTCTACAAAATTTAAATAAATTGTGAAAAGAAGCCTTTGGTTTTACATAAAAACTTTAATTATCAAAGTCAAATAATATGTTTCAGATAAGTTGATGGTTTTTATTAAGTTATTGTCATTTTGTAGATATTATATCCATTTTTTACCATAACTAAAAAAATGTTTAATATGTTTTTGTTCACTTTGAGTTTAAATTCATCGACTGGGAGTCAAACTATCACTTATAATTTTATTTTTGAGATTCATGCTTAATAAATAAAATGTAGGTGCGGACTTCACCTCAAGTTCTCTAAACCATTTGAGTTTTTTTTAAACTTGAATTACCAATGTGACTTATACTAATCATTGCTAACCAAACAATTCCTAACCTGGGAACTTAAAAACACTCCTTTAAATCTCTCCCCATGGTGAATATTCAAGCTCTGTAGGGGAGTCATGTGCTAGCTCACCTAAGAACTCATCTTCAAGGCCATGAACAAATGCCCCACAAGACCCGCTGCTCATGAGGCTGACAGACTCTGCATCTATTACTTCCCGTGGAGCATCGTCAGACCAGTTCTTACCACTCGCCCACTCGCCAGACGTGATGGACTCCCATGCACGCTCATGTGCGGAACGTTTTTTCTGAAATGATCAAAACACACACCTATATAATATATATTTATAAGGGGAAAAAAGTTTTACTTATAGAGATAATAACACACACCTGTTACATTCATGGTAATCACAATCAATGCCAGGACTGTGGAGTCGGTATGCCAAGCCTTCGACTCAAGACTCCTCTATTTCTGTCTGACTCCGATGCTATAGTGATATTTGCCCCTCGATTGGGCACCAATTATTGTGATACTGGATTTTGTATACTGATGGTGTCGTGGATATGGACCCGTGTACGCCTTACGGTTAGCAGTAGGTATAACGATACCTGGTTTTATGATGATGATGATGTGTGCATGCCCTACCACACACTTGTTATCACATGGCTATGACAATATGATTTTACGTGTTTTTCACTGTGGGATTGTTTAATGGTTCACTTTAAAATTAGTTGAAATTTTATATTGTACGTAATTTACTTTGTTTATTTCACGTTCATTATTATAAAATTAACATTAAAATGATACAGTTTTTTGTTTATTTACGAACTGATGCTGAGAGTCATAGCTAATGCTGTTCAAAATTTTGTTTTTTGTGATATAACTAGGTTTTCCTTGGATTTATATGCACACGCTGCTTATGTTTGTTTGTTTGTTTGTAAGGATTTTTATTTTGTTTTCAAACATAAATATTTTACATAAAAAGACAGGAATCACATTGAACTACAGTAAACACCAGCCCCGAGCTAATGAAAATAAAAAAAAGAAAGTAGAGGTTGGTTGGCTTCGGTTGAATGAGGCGCTGGGGACGGTCGGAGAAAAATAAACTTCACCTTGAGGATAATTTTTGCCTCACAGGGTGTGTGAAACAAGAGGGTGGGTGGGGGCGTAGATAAAAATTATAGCACCAGCAGGAATTAAAGGTTCTGCCCATGGGCCGTGGGCAGACTCGAAATCATAAAAAGGCCAAAGAACAAAAAACAGAAAGATGGAATGCAAGGAAACACATAAAACGGTAAGAGGAACATCAAGAGAATGGGTGGGATCGATAAAAAAGGGGAGGACACGGAACTGCCATTCCCAGCGATGAATGTAGTGAAGGTGTTGCATGTAGGGTCAGTTAGTGGCTTGGAAGACTGATGTGAAATAGTATCTTCTGGCTCAGTGAGAAAAGCAACAGGAAATTACCACACTCCTAATTTCCATAGTAAGCCTTTTCAGTGCTGTATAGGCTTTCAACTGACAGTGGAATGTCCAACCAAACTTTGGGTTGCTACTAATCATCACACAAACAAAAGTAAGCCTTTCGTATTAGAAAATGAGAACTTTATTAGTCACCCCATTATTTTACCCTTTCCAAAAATAATGTTTTAATTTAAAACCATATAATCTTTAAACTGACCAGTTAAACATTTTCCATGCAATTTTTAAATTTAAATTTCTGTCAAAAGCTTATTACTAGGTTTAAAAAAAAAAGGTGATTTAGGTGAAACCGGTTGTCTAAGAAACTGGATCAAAGGTTCCTTTAAATTTTCTGAAATTTTGTTTTAAATTAATTTTTTTTTATTAATTGCTGTTCATTTAACAATATATTAAGACATTTGGCATATTTTAATATAAAACACCATTTTCAATAGGAATTTACTAATTAAATTATTTTTAAAGAAAAATCTACTATTCGATTTTTGCCATTTGGTATTTGTTCATAATTATTCGATTCTATAAATAATTCTATTCACACACCCCTAAATAATAGCATAAGTGAAGATAAAGAAAAAGATATTTCTTTCAATACTGATTCAATACTAGAGTGTGAGTACTAATATCAGTAAAAGTATCAGAAAAAAGCTATTGAGTACACAAAATACTGGTATTGAAAGGAAAATATCGATATTAGTAAAGTATCGATACTTTTTCCACATCCCTACACTGGTGTACCCACCCTCATGTTGGACATAAGCTTCTTGTCAAGTGTCTGATGCAGAAATTTGGGGCTGACGAGTGTCATAGAGCCCAGCTTCTCGGCAGCGAGTGTGCGCACATTCATGGACAGGTCATTGATCATGTTGCACAGCTTGCCGAATGCATCATCCACCAGCCTGACCTCTTCGTCACTAGAGGGCAATACAATAATGTTCTCAGGGTAAGTCCGACCCAGCACCCACACCAGTCTCAAGGCCTCCTGGCGGACAATCTCATAGTCATCCTTCAGCGCTAAACAAGCCTCAGAATAGACCGAGGGGTCTAGGGTGAGCCCTCGGTCGTGTAACGTCATCTGGAACAACCGACAACACATCCACAAGGTAGAGAGCAGGAACTGTACTAGTCATAAGGAGAAGCAAACACATATAAACAAACCCTCGTGTACCTAGTTGTTATTGAGTCTCAGACTTATGAACTAGTCATAAATTATAAATATTATTTTATAACTAAAATCAAACTTGGAAGAAATCAATGTTTGGAAATGTCAAAAATCCCTAAGTTTCAATCAAAAAAATATCTCTCCAATTACAAATCTTGTAAGAAAAATTTATTTAAAAATATGTATTTGAGACCTATTAAATGTGCATTTTCTGACCCAACTGATTATATCAACACATAAGAATTTCTATAAGCGAGAACAAAAGGGCCTACCAATTTTGCCGGGAAAGGTATTTTCACATACCTTTGAGGGTTCTTTTACATATCACAATCAACATAGGACCTTCGGCTTTACTTTCTCTCCGAAGAAGTTTTGCTATGAATTTTTTATCACTAAAAAAAATCTGTCAACTCTGGCTAGGTTTAAGGGGCATCATATCCTGAGGCGAGAACTTTATGCCAAGACCACCGAGGTCAAGAGAACTGATTATTTGTTCTTTTTATATTTGGAAGAAGACACAGGAAAGGTGGATAATATATAATAAAATATGGATTTTACAATGAATAGAAAAACACAGTACACACTTTACATTGTTGCCATTGGACAAAGAGGTAATGGCTACCTCTTAGAAGAAAATCGATTTTACCACCTAATCCCCTGACCTAGGTTTCAATCTATCAGAACTCATCAGAAAGAAGTGTTAAACACAACTCCCTAAAAGAAAAAACACAAAAGGGAAAGAAAGGAAAATTGTAAAGAACGATAGGACACTTAGGAACATGTAAAATGAATAACATAAAGGACAAACAGAGAATATTGACATTGGATGCGAATATTCGTTCTTATGATATTACAAACCTTGATTCAAACAACTTAAATAATTATTTTAACTGTTTTATTTAAAATGTAACCATATATAAACGTTGTTTATTGGTATAAAATGTGAGGATTGATTATGTTCGTATTTGAAAGGCAGTGTTGCTGGTTCCCTCACCATAGCTCTAAAGGCAGCGCTGCGGACACGTCCTTCATCAGAGTGAGTGTAGTCCCCAACAAGTCGCATAATCGAGCCAGGAGAGGTCTCCACTGTGGCACCCACAGGTAGCAGATCCCCTATTAGCTCCAGACTAGTGCATTTCACAAGATGGCTGGTGTCTTTCAGACGCTAGGACCAACAAGTTCAAAGTTTGTATGATAGCCTTTGATAGGACTTTATTAATGTGAACACTCCTTTTTCTTATCCTGGTACCCTACTTCAGATAGATAGTGACATGGTCAGTACTAACACAAAAACTTGTGGCAAGAATAACAAAGAGAATTGAGATTAAAAAATAAGTTTAGTCATATATGCGTCTTAAGCTGGTGAGTGTCCAGTCAATCCACGGTGTTAAGTCAGTCGGTAGTTCTAAGTATGATTACCTGTATAGCCACTTGTACTATCTTTTGGTGCAGACCCTGATTGTCCGGCTGTAACCTTCCTATCTTGAGGAGGGCAGAGACCCCTTGAGCCAAGACCTTGTGAGACTCTTCCTTCTTGAGCAGTGAGATGAGTTCTTCGGTGATACTCTGATTGGGCAAGACATACATTAGTGTATCTACAGGCAGATTATAAGCTTGGGAAACACTTGATCCAGGGTATAAAAATATTAATTTGAGAAAAAGGAGTGTTACCCTTCAACATAGTTCTGATATGTGACAAACACAAACTTTATCAAGCTATCCAACATGAACACAAACCCTGCTTTTGGTTGTGTATCTATCATGACACCTCATTTAGTATTTATGAAACTAATATATGTTACCGTATATATGTAATTAACATCCCAGTAGGGTGACCTGGTGGTCTAGGGGTAAGGTGTCAGACTTCTATGCTGGCGGCCGGGGTTCAATCCTCGGTCCCGGCAAAGATTTATCTGATTACCAAACCCTTCCTTCACCTCTGACAAGACATCTTGTGAATGTGGGGAATGCCAGGNATCTTGTGAATGTGAGGAATGCCAGGTCTCCACCGTGGTTCGGATTCCACGTTAAACTGTAGGTCCTTCATTTCATCTCACAATCATCCTACCATTACACATTAGCGTAAGTGCGTATAACCCAAACGGGTAGTAAGACGCGGTGCTAATAATAATAATAATAACATCCCAGTACTTCAATGTGTTTGTGTAATGTTATTGAATTTCAGCTTATTACTCAATTTAGACTACCTTAAAGAAGGATAGTTTATGAATGTAATTGTGAATTTTCTGACAAATAAACATTAAAATTATTCTAAGAAAAAAAATCTCTTTCTTGGTAAAATATCTAAGCCGGAAGTGATGACTCGGAGTCGACAACATTTGTTGGCGAGTCAAATTGTGGTCCTTACTGGAATATCTGCTCCTTGTTCCTTGCTGATGTCAGCAAACAGAGCCAGTATCTTGGCTCTCACCGTTGACACAACCTCATACTGGAAATACTCAGACAGTTTCTTGATGACGTCTGGGATGTCCTCCTCCTACAATTGTAAGAACCAGAGAATACAGCTACTGCCACCCCGAGTACTGGTGCAGTTCCTTGATTCACTAAGTCAGCAATGTTCCTTGCTGTCAAATACTTAACAATATTATGTATACCTATATTATGTACAAAATATTTTACTCTAGAGGGGCATGCAAAGCTTTGAAACTTTGACTTCACTTTAAAACAATATTAACTTCAACTTTGATTAAAAAAATTCTGGCTTCGAAAATTACGAAGCTCCGCCAATAGTGTCCCATTATTGGAATTCTGCGCTGTTATGTCCAGTACTAAACAATAATTACATAAAGAAAAATATGAATTAATTGTAAATTGTGAAAACTTGATTCATTAGAATAAAAATAAATACAGTGAAACCTGCCTTAAACGCAAGGGTCCAGGATATTTTTCTGCTAAGGCCAAGTTTGTGTTTTAAAATGAATGTGTGTATAAAAATTAAACCAGGGACATGCACGTTATTAAGATAAGATAAAATACTGTACACATTTATCTATTCACACTATAATTTGTTCTTGATGAGTAAAATTTCTGGGAGCAGCAAACAATTGAATTTCAATAAAGGTAGTGCTATACCATTAAAAGCTGAATTTTAAAGGTAATGATTGGCAAGTCATTAGTGTGGAGACTAGGAAGAAGAGAAATAACAATCAAGAGGTTTACAATACAAAATTTTGTAACAAAAGAACTATGAAGTAGACCTGACTTAATATTACAACTCCTCTTAAAATAGCGAAAGTATTGGAGAAAATCAAATTTTGTTGAATGTGTAGGTAGGGTGCCTGGAACATTGAAAATTTTCAGTATAAAGGCTTATTTTGATTTTCGTTTCCACGTTGAGACAGTTTTCGTTTAATATGTTTTCCAGCCCTAAAGTCATGGAACGAGAAAATATTTCTATTTAAGACAAATTTCCATTTAAGGCAAGTTTCACTGTATTACAAACTATTGAGCAATAAAACACTTTTATAATAATTTCAGCGCATTAAGTTGTAGAAATAACAAAATATAATATTTTTACAAGCATAAAACAACAAAAAATATTCTGACTTCGATTCGGCTTCAAGAATATTTCATATATTCGATTTGAGTTCACTTTAAAATGAAAAAGTGGACTTCGCACACCCCTAAGCCTACATGAGATATGTTTACACATCAGTAGGACTATTAAAAATGTTTTAAACAGTGGTAATTGTTTTTTTAGATGATTAGAGTAGGCCTAAATTAATAAAAAGGGAAACAGATATTTCTCTTTACTGTTTCTAAAGGCCTGCTATGTTTTCCAAAAAATTATTATATTATTTCCTTCCAATGGTTCTTTAATTCTGATAATTTGTCTAAGCCAGCAGTAAGTTTCGAACAAATTTATAAAAGGCACTAATAACCAGTTAGGTATGTTAATGCCCTTTAAAGCCCAATCAATAATAATCCAAAATGAGGGGTAGGGATTGAGATATGTTTGGGTTAATGACACCCGCATACCGTATTGGTGTAGAGAGGATGAGGTAAACCACCCTTTGCTGTTTCAGTTGAGATTTTAACCAAGACCTTTCTATCATCTGAAACCCAGTCCACCAGTATGAGGACTAATGTTTTTAGTATTTAGTAGGTATTCCTGCTAAATATTTACTATCTTTGTTGACAAGCAAGATTTTGTTGCCATTGTGTAACTGAACTTACCTCAAACTTGAGACAGTCGGCTATCCTCACAAGCACCTGCAGAGCATCATTGCTGGATTTACTCTTCTCAAGTAAACCAATATAGACTATAGCAGAGTTGCCAAGGTTAAGTTTCTTTACTAGTCGAAGTTTCTTGACTGGTTTTGGTGGCTCCTCCTGTCACATTCAATGACACATCTTGTCAAGGTTTATGAAATGGTAATTCCAATGTGCTAAGCTAACATTTATCATCCATTCACCACTTAACTTAAATTTGATGAGCTAAATAATAGCAATATTGTTTGATGCCAACAATAATGACAAAACTATACAAGTATAGCTCTAAAGATGAGTTATCATCTTACTACTTGACTGTGTCTCAGGAGGAAGATAGTAACTTAAAGAATCTTAACTGGACTAACACTCTTCTAGTAAGTTAAAACCTAGATCAATCAAGTTCAATTTAAAATAAGTGTTATGACAGAGATAAATTATGAAAAACGCGAAGCATGTTTAACTATAAATTAGGCTTCAAATCTCATCAGGTGCATTTAAAGTGGTTTTCCATTTAATCTTCGAGCAAAATCTGGTGCATTTTATTAAAATTTATCTTCATCCAATTTAGTTACTAAAGGATGTTGAAAGGGCAAACATGCAGTAAAGCATGTAAAAGGGACAAAATAATGTATGTGGCTTAGAAATTGTTTGTATTTCAATTAACCCTATCTATACCTGTATTGTCTGGCTATACTCGGCTAGAGCACGTTTTTTAAGAACAGCCGCCATTTTACAGAAAATAAATAGTGGAGCTGCAAATTATCAATGGAATGTTACACATTTAAATATGTATGAAGAAAACATTAAATAATTTAGCTCAATGTTAAGATCAAAATAAAAACATTAGGAATTTGTATATTCTAGGGATAGGAAGACAATGTTCAAACTTTGATAAGAAAATCGATTAATTTCCCTCAATTAATCGATATTTTTGATTGTTTTCTATAACGCGGCGACCATTGTTCTATAGCGGCAACAAGTACAGAGACAAGTAGAGATCGCTAACGGCCATGTTAGAAAGCTTCCATGATACACACCGCTATCTAGCGTCCGGGTTTAGTAACTACGTGGAGTAGAACTACCTAGCGATAACTAGTGAAATGAACATGTGCCCTGGCGGCGATTTTTAGAACTACATAATTGAAGCTACTATGGATCATAAGATAAAGTTTATTCAAATGTTAAATTAATTTTTATTACCAATTTGAAAAAGCTATAATGCTTCATTTAATAAAGAGTAAAAATAAATTTTTATTCTTGAAATATTTTAAAAAAGAACAAATCAATGTCAATAGCATTGATAAAATCTACTACCAATAAAAATTTCAAGAATAAAAATCAGTTACAAAAAACATTTCATTAAAAGAAACATCGTATCTTATAAAAATTGCCATTTTTTCTTAAATGCAATATCCTAAGATATAGCTCTCTGTCCCTCAAATAAAATATTTTTATGAGAACACATATATATATTTTAGTTGTTACTTTCACACCTATTACAATAATTTATAAGCACCTTAAAAACAAATTATTTTCAAAATAAAATTTAATGTGATTGGGAAATAATTCTATTTTGAAAAGAAAAAAAAACTTTTAATTAAAATTATTTATTCTACAATAATTGTGTACAAATCAATCAGTAACATCAATCGTTCAGCTATCAAATCTAAAAACCTAAAAGGAAAGACAATATATTACTTTTTAAGACTTAATCAAACACATGTTTATTTACATTTTATTATGCATTAAATCAAAAGTGCTATTAATGTTTGTGCGCCGACCACATGCGTGAATTCACCTTAATGTGGGGGGTCTTGAAATTGTAATTTTAATTGGTTCTAGCGCATAAACTATTAACTTTAGATATTTGCACATAGGAGATTTTTTGTAGGAAATGTAATGCCCTACAAAAGGTTGGTTATTTTTAGTTTCTTGCACTCCCCAGTTAGAGAAAGTATTCTAATCATAAAAAAAAATAGAACTTGAGATTTTAATAAATGTCGACGTTTCACAACCCCCCAAAACAAAAAATGTGATTTCCCTGATGCCATCTCCCTGTGTGTGTGGTGTAGCTTGACCTGGAGACAAAATTACTTTACCAATCGAGCTAAAACTCGGTATATATAGTTTTAATAAAGGCCCATTGACACGGTATTAGTGAACTAATGCAAGTTTATGGGTGTTAGCTGACTAACATCCAAGTTGTGTTGACACATATTTTTCACTTGCAC
>CABFVZ010000883.1:0-45317 GCA_902151445.1 Timema monikensis
CAGATAAATCTGTGCCGGGACCGAGGATTGAACCCCGGACCCCCAGCACAGAAGTCTTGACACCTTACCCCTAGACCACCAGGTCACCCCTCCAGATGCGTAGCCAGAGATGCTGACCACTAGACCAAGAGGCCGGTCACCCATTTCGTCTAACGCGATACTCTCAAAGTAGACCAGACTGCCGATGACGAGGAGAACGAAGTCCTAATCTGCTGAGGGTGATTTTTTCCAAAATAGTTTTCTACTATCCCTCCACAAAAATGCGGGGACACATCCTCTAAATATAGCCTTCCTAGTCCCTACAACAATTAACGTAATTATTGCATGAGCATATAACAAGAACGGGTAGTAAGTTGCAGTGCTAAAGAAGAAGAGGGTAAGCGTTGTGTTTGGTGTCTGTTGTGACGTCATCTTTCAACTATTCCCCCTATACACGAGGAGAGTATTATTCCCATAATTATTAACAAAACAAGTAACTACCAGTAAAACTTGTGCGTAATTTGATAAAAGTGCATGTCCTAGTTTTCAGCGATGTTTAAAACGAATGCGATACCAGTTTGAAGGACATTATCAAATTGAACAGTTATATTCTTTGTCGTTTTTTTAAATAAAACTAAAACGAAATGGCGTTGGTTTGAAAATTGATTTGAGGTAAGTGTTTTTTTAATGGTTTTGATATAATTTTTTTTAATATGCTGAATTTATTTTCAAAATAAATATTAAACTTTACCATAAACTTTTTTTTTTGCATGAACTACTCTTATTCACAAAACAGGGATGGAAACAAACATTGATCGTGTGAATATTTTTTTTATCTCCGCGTATTACTACCCGTTCGGGTTACACACCTATGTATTAATTACGTTAATGTGTAATGGATTAGGAAGGTTGAATTTAAAGCAAGAGTACCCGTATTTGCTTGGAGGGAGATTGGAAAACCATTTAGGAAAACCCCTCAAGACACCCGAGCAGGATTTTAACCCAGATCTCCCCGTCATCGTCAGCCCAGTCTATTACGAGAGTGATGTCATGTGACCATCAAAGTATGTCTGTATTAGTTTTATTATTATTATTATTATTTAGCAACGCGTCTTACTACCCGTTCAGGCTATACGATTTAAGTACTAATTACTCTAATGGATTAGGAATTGGGAAGGTTTAATTAGAGGAAGTGAACCCGCATTTGCGTGGAGGGAGAGTGGAAAACCATTTAGGAAAAACTACCCCCAGTTCACCCGACCGAGATTCGAACCTCGGTCTCCCCGTCCTCAGCAGTCGAGCTCAACACGACTAACACGTTAGCCAACTACGCCACCGAGGCGGGTCTGTATTAGTTATTCTGTGATAGTTTCCATGATTATAACAATATAAGTTTCTTTATTGAATTAATTACGAAAACATTACAGCGTGTGTCTCGGGAATTAGGAATGTCATACCGGATGTCATGTACGTGAGTGGTACGAGGGATCACTAGGGAGTACAATGACGCTCTAATGCACTGTTGCAACAGCCGTCCGAAAACAGGCCTTCGCACTACGTGACTGCCGTCTATGACGGAGGCATTGATCGGAAACGAGACTTCCGCGACCGCCTGAATGAGACGAGGGTGTCACGTCACGTTCGATTGAATCTTTGCGGGAAGAAGAATCTTCTTGTCGTTACGTGGGTAGTGTGCCTGACTCTAAACAGAGATTGTGAAGGTTTTATCCCGCATGAGTTGACTATGAATTCACAACAACCCAAGAGCTTATTAGAAACGTAATCACCTTACGAGCTCTAAGCCAATCAATCACAAGATTCCAGTCTCATCGGCGTTGTCTGCTCAGGGCGACTTGAAATAACCCTTTTTTCCTTTTCCTGCGCGGCAACATCAGCTTGGGAGAACCAATTAAATTTTAAAACCAGCCTATGCAATCAACGCACATTTGACTAAACCAACAGAATAAATCAGTGTGCATACGCCCAAGCAGCCATATTAAATCAGTGCGCATGCGCCTACAAAGCTGGATACCAGCAGATAGCTGCTTCTACTGTTGTGAAATTATTTTAAATAACTCGTTAACTGGAAAGCGCGCGTGTTGTTTTTGTTCTGTTTTGATTCATTTCACGACACTACACAATAATAATTACTGTAAACATACATACATCGCGATATAAATTTAAAAGATCTGTCTATCCACTAAAAAAAAAAATATGCCGGTAATCAGCTGTTTCTAGTTTGTGTTGCAATGAATCATTTTCCTGAATACATTTCTGCTAGCATGTGAATATCTGCACCAATGGAGCAGATTCTGTTTTTAATTTTCGTCGAACGTGCAAATCAAACTTTATTCAGTGGTCACGGCTAGACGGGGTAACAAGTCCGTTAAACGTGTTCATGCATTTTTTTTTAATACACTTTTTAGGGGGGGGGGGTAAATTATTTTTAATCGCTCAACTGACACAATTTTGCCCAAAAATAAACATTGTGTGGGACCTTCTCTAGTATTTTTGATCGCCCATCGTTTCAAAACTGTCCGTAGACGGGTATCAATTTAACTGTGCCCTCCAGGCATCTTTATTCTGAACGTCTTCCTTCATTCTAGCACTATGGCCCTTCCATTATTCAAGTCTATCAACATTACAAATTTATTTATTTCTCTTTCTATCCTCCCATCAATATTTTCCTCTCTGACAAGACGTGTATTAATCACAACTTGTGAATGTGTGGAATGCCCGGGCCTCCACCGTGGTTCGGATTCCACGTTAAACTGTAGAGTTCTCCATTTCATCTCACAATCACCCTACCATTACACATTAGCGTAAGTGCGTACAACCAGAACGGGTAGTAAGACGCGGTGCTAGTAATAATAATAAAAATATGTTCCTCTATAATTGCCTTGTGTGAGGAATCCTTTCTCAAAATGTGCTTATTCAACCATACTCTAGATTATTGAAGGGGACAGGATGAACTAATCTTCCTTTTAATAATAATAATTGCCGATGGTGGTGAGATGTAGGTTCGATTCTCGGTAGGGTGTACTGAGGGAAATTTTTTTAAAATGGTTTTCCACTATCCCTTCACGCATACACGGGTATATTTACTCTAAATATAACCTTTCTACTCGCTAAAACCATTAATGTAATTAGTATATAATCGTATAGCCCGAATGGGTTGTAAGACGCGGTGCTAAAAAATATAGAATTAATCCCACTATCATAAGTAATATAAAAAAGTTATCATACCAATAATGAATTTAACGCATTGCTCCAAAACGATGAGTTTAAATTTTTCGAAGAAAAAAAAAATCACTTGTTCTTTTACGGTATCGAGAGTTCCCCATTTGAGCAGATTATTGTGAAGGGGGGGGGNGAAGGCCGTATCTCTACGGCCCCCTACTAAATACGCGCGTGTATACAAGCAGCTTTCCTCTTGCTAATTGCTTTTAGCATATTATGTCGTTCCTCTTTAACCTTTCATTTCTATTGTCTACATTTTTGCTTTCTTATGACCCCTTCGGAGAGAGAAATATTGTGATTAAAAAAATTAACTTGAGCTTTTGATGAATGTCGACGTTTCATGACCCTCCGAAACAGAAAAAAAAAATTGTGGGGGGGGAGGAATATCGTCTGTCTGTGTATATCTTTGCCTAGAGTCGATACCATTTTACAGATCGGGCTAAAACTTGATATCTAGGGCTTTTTTCTAAGTTTTACCGAGTATTTAAAAAAAATTGGTATTTAACTCTAAAATTAAGGGTAGTTTACTAAAGGGCAAAAAGAGAGAAAAAAATATATTTTCTCAAAACCAGTTCTAACGATTTTGATTACATTTTTGTATTGAGGGATTGTTTGACATAACAAACAAAAATGGCAACTTTCATTTTCCCATGAAAATGACTTTAAGGATACTTTAAATAGGTGGAAATATTCAATTTTGACCATATCTCCGCCACTATATGAGATACGAAATAATAATTTATCACTGTAACATTGTAGTACTCTTAAACATAAACAACTTTTATTTGGAATATATATATATATTTTATAAAACCAATAGTTTCCGAGGTATAATCAGTTTTTTTGGCAAGTAAGGGGGGTCTTATAAAATGCGATGGTTCTATTGAATCGTATGCTATTTTCTGGATAAAGATGTCACTATTTTCTTCATATTCCTGTAACAGAGTGTATTATTTCATCCTTACTCTTTGGTGAAGTATTTCTGAAACAATGTGTAGTGTTTCTTTTCACGTATCTTATTAGTTGTTTAGTAAATGTCTCTATTTTAAGATAAAATACAGAAAAAATATATACGGTGCACCGTATAATTTATTTTCTAACGTGTTTATAGAATTTTTCCCCCCTTAAATTAATATGTGCTTTCAAAAACAGGATAATCAATTAGATCTAGCTAAGCAAAAATCTCCCAACTTTTTTTGCATTCCTGTTGAAGTTTCACATTCCATGCTTCGCCAACTTTAGAAAATTATAACCAACGCAAGCGTTCAACACTACGTTAAAACTTCCTCTGTGTATGTGTGTGTGTGTGTGTGAAGAGTATCGTAGTCTTCGAATAATACCTCTGCAATTAATCCTTCATCGCGAGACGTAGAAAGCTCCCCGAATTGTAGAAAAGAGGAGGAAGTCCTGTCAAGTTACTAATGAGATACTTGAAGCGAGACTCTTACTTTGTTTGCATAGGAACTTTTGCAAAACTGTGGACTTTCATTTACTGCTTTTGTTACAGAAAATGAACTCTCTGGAAAAAAAAAATCAAACTGCAAAATATTTAGTCCTACCAACTATTAAGATAACCTTTAATTCTTAAAATTGTTAATACCATTTTGAAGTTAGTTGTTACTTAATGTGTAAGGACTTTGCCTATCTATGACGTAACGGCCGGTCAAGATAGGATTTCCCACGTTAATGAATTTACGTTTTAAAGTTATAACATTGAAAGTAAAACCATACATTCTTAAATAGTTCTAATAATAATAATAATGTAGTAAAATTATTATTTTTATCTTTAACTATTTTTTTTTTGTAAACGTACTTTTTTTTATAAATCTCATACAACTTAGGCTGTTTGGCTGATTCATGAAAATAGCGTGTGGAAGTCTTCCTGCCAGGCTGTAGATTAAAAAAAGTCCGTGATTGCATATGTCTATTTATAATAGAAAACAAGAAAAATATCGTTTTTAAAAAGCAAGTCTTTGTTTTAAAGGCGCAAATAGTAGTGTGTTTGTGTAAACTCGTCAGAAGAAGAGGGGAACCGTTATCAGAAACTAAACAAGTGGCTTCACAGGGTGAACTGTTCGTTTTCTTCCCTCTCTTTCTATTTCGTGCATTTGTGTCTACGTGTGATAGTGCGACGACTCTTTAGGTGCGTCAAGTTAAAACGCAACCCGCTTCGCAAAATAGCGTTGAAATCTTCAAGTAGACAAGGTAGTTAAGGGGGCTGCCTGGGTGGCTGAGATGTATTGAAAAATCAGGTGTTGCGCTTAGGTTAAGTATTGACAAAACCTTTAACAATAATACACGAGTTTGTTGTTTATTGGAATGGACACAAAACTATTATTGATGACACACACACACACACACACANCCAATAAATGAAAGGTAACTGGTATAGTCACGTATACTGGAGCTTTGTGAATCGAATGATGTAACCCAATAGGGGATCTTAAAACAAATTTTATTGTCATTTGTGTTTTATTCCTTCCCTCTTTGTTCTCCTACTGCCGGACAGTTCCACCAAGTAACATTATACACCCACTTAGTTTCTGGCGTCTATGAATTTCTGCTCGACTATTCTAGACCCTTAAATCCAAGCAGAAAGTTAAAGGTCTTGATTTGTGTCTCGGTGTCTAGACATAATTATTTTTACTAAAATAAGGGTGATATTATTAAATAGGTGTCAGACACCTTTTCTTGTTCGTTAGTGCATTTGCCTACTAAGCAAGGGTCCACAGTTAATACATTCCTAGCATGACCAAAAGTGTATCATTGGTCACAGAATCGAGGCTTACAATTTCACTTGGTCAATTAACAGTCAGACGACTGAGTGTTGTGTCTCTCTGAGAGTTAAGTTTGTTTGTAAGTAATTTTAAATTTAATCAATTGGTTAAAAAAAAAAAAGATGTTTTTGTCTCCTTGTACAACTAGCCGTTCGTAATTAACGCTTATATATTAGTTAAGATAATGTGGTAGAGATGAGGAAGGTAGAATTTAGAGAATATGTATCATCATCTGTGTGAAGCGAGAGTAGCAAACCATAGGTTAAATAACCCTGCTTAAAAATATTACTATTATTATTATCATCACCGCGTCTTACTACCCGTTCGGGTTATACCCACTTACACTCATGTGTAATGGTAGGGTGATTGTGAGATGAAATGGAGGACCTACAGTTTAACGTGGAATCCGAACCACGGTGGAGGCACTGGCATTCCCCACATTCACAAGATGTCTTATCAGAAGTGAAGGAAGGGTTTGGCAATAAGATAAATCTGTGCCAGGACCGAGGATTTAACCCCGGACCCCCAGCACAGAAGTCCGACACCTTACCCCTAGACCACCAGGTTACTGCTTAAAAATAATAAATTAGGTCTTTTGGATTCAATAACTCGATAAATTTAGATTTATTGTTAAACATTATTAATGTCTGTAATTTGCTATACATAATATATACATACTTATACTGCTTCACAAATAAGGAAGATAGTTTATAGTGAGTGTACCCTCATTAGATTTGAATGGGTATGAGAAAACCTAAGTGATAAATCTGATTTAAAAAATAAATCCAACTTAATCGGCCGTGATTTGAAAACCGACCTCCCTGTAAACTGTCACCAAGCTTGCAGTACAAATATAAAGCCTTACGACTCACGACCACCAACATGGGTGCGTTTATTGTGTTGAAATAGTTGTCAGATTAATAGAGAGGATGTTTTAGTAATAATCATTAATTTTTTAATGACATTTTAATCCCACATAGCCGCTTCGCATACTAATTATTAGTGATCATTATCGCTTTAAATTTGACAAAAAAAAATCTAAGTTATTTATCTAGTTAAAACGCTTTTATTTATGAGCGTGTCTTGAGGTGTTCTCTAATATTGAGAAAAAATTGCCGTGGGCTCTAAATGTTTTTCAAGTATCTTCTGTTTTAACAAGTGTGACTTTCTGTATTCTTTACTTGCTGCGCAAGCTAAAAGTCGATTTTGATAGTGCTTCTCATTAGAAGCGATACCGTTAATGATTGCACTGTTTGCACTCTTTAGTAAAAAAATGGGGAATACTAAACTAGCTGAGCCGTTGACGCATCATGAGTCAATTTCTTAATGACAGGCTCTGAACTGTAAACTTTATTTATAGTTTAGAAATTTAAAACATAAATTTACCAGGAAAAGATATTTGGTCCAAAAGGAGATGATGGTACTGGGGAGTGGATGAGGTTACATAATGCTGAGTTACATACCCTCTACTCATCACAAGACATTGTTAGGATAATAAAGTTTCGTAGATAACAATGGGCAGGACATTAAGAGCGAATGGGAGATTCTAGAAACTTGTTAAAGGTATTTACTGGAAAATCAAATGGAAAGAGACAATTGGGAAGACCTAAACACTGATGGTAGGATAACATTATAATCGACCTGAGAGAGGTAGGGTGTAATGAGGTGGACTGGATAGAACTATTTCAAGATAGGGATAGTATGTAGTGAGGTGGACTGGATAGAACTAGCTCAAGATAAGGATAGGTGGCGTGCTTTTGTTAATGTGGCAATGAACTTTCGAGTTCCTAATGCCGTAGAGTAAGTAAGTAAAATGGAGATTACTAAAATATAGCTCATCATCGATCTTATATTCTTCCATTATATACAAATTTTCAATAAGAAAAATTGTTTAGTTTAATTTCGGCCTCACTATTTTGAAAATTGTGTAAACTTAAAAATGATACTCTTTAAAGTATATGCTTTTATTAAAATAAAAAAAAACCACACAAAATAAGTTTGGTAGAACTCAAGAAATCCGTAGGTTAAGTTAGTGTACTCTTGTCATTTAGACTAGCATACTACTAGGTTATAGTCATATTTTTGCTTTCTCGCGATATCTCGGAGAAAGAAAATATTGTAGTAGAAAAAAACATTTTTCTATTAGCTTAAAAAGTTTGTCATCTTATACCGCTATGTCAAGTATTCAAGAACTGTTGATATCACCATGTGAAGAAAATTTAAACTATTTTTTATTGGAGAAATATTTGATTAATTTTGCAAAAAAAATTGTTTACTATGAAAACTGCAGAAAAACACCTTTTATCACTTTACCTAACATTCCACCTTATGGCGGTGTGCTAGTGAGCGCAAGTTTAGTGCATTAATTTTGCAGTTTTTATAGCACAAATATTTTTTGGCCAAAATAAATCAAATATTTCTTCTATAGAATCATAGAATTTAGTTTTCTGCACATGCTAATCTCAACAGTTGTTGAATACCTGTCATGAGCATGGCAGCATTTGGTGACAAACTTTTTAAATAAAGAGAAAAGTTTGTCACCAAATGCCGCCATTCTCATGACAGATATTCAACAATTGTTGAGATTAGCATGTGCAGGAAACTAAACTCTATGATTCTATAGAAGAAATATTTGATTTATTTTGGCCAAAAGATGTTTGTGCTATAAAAACTGCAAAAATACTGCCCTGAACTCACGCTCACAAGCACGCCACCTTAATCGTTCGCTGTATTGTAACGGGTCTGACATGTTTCTATAAGAAGGTCGTCAGGGAGAAACTATTTAGGAAATAACCGCGAATTCCTCAGTGTGTCAAGGCCAAACCAAAGACGTTTCACTACTTTTCATTTCTAGTGCGCACCGACTAGCTTCACATTTCGACGGCGGCATGGAAATAGACCATATGGCTCACGCGACATTTCCACAACGGTGAACGCAGGTGTATATCTTGTATTGTCTTTTTTTGTTGGGGATGAAGGGGTCGGATTTTGGATTCCCGGCCTGCTGTACCGAGACTATTTTATATCAATGGATTTCCTACTCTTCTTCTACGCAAATGCGGGTTCATTTTCTTCAATTATACCTTACTTTTATCTAACCAAACAAAGGGTAGTAAGACTCAACGCAGAAAAAAAAAACCATTCTTAACCAGTAGCTTATTTCAAAGTCTGTTTACCATAGGAATTGTTTTCTCAAAGGCCTTTTTCCCTACCAGAAATCTATTATACAGTAGAATATTGGTAAGAAAAAAGACCTTCCAGAGATAAATTCCTACCGTGAATGGAGTATACATCCGAACTCTGACCTACCCGTCCCCAGCAAACTAGACAATACGTACTGGACGCCCTTGTCCGCTTGCTCACTAGTACGGACTTGTGAATTATTTAATTTCCACCACGTATTACTACCCTTTAGGCCTATATTCATTATGAACGAATTATGCCAATATGTGTTTGTTAGGTATGATTAAAGGTGAATTTAGAGGAAGTGTACTCGCATTTTCTTGGAGGGAGAGTGGGAAACAATTTAAGGAAGAAGCGACCATCAATAAACTCAAACATGATTTGGACCCCCATTCTTCCCATTATTGACAGTTCTGTCTCTAGGGAGGTTGACGCCTTAAAATCAGACCATTTGACCATTGAAGAGGGTAGCGTCAATTTTATCTTGTTTAGTTTGTTGGGAATTGGGGAAGCAGGGGTTGGCGTTTTGAATTTCTGGACTGGTGTACCATTTTTTTCCCAATGGATTTTCTACTCTCCCTACACGTAAATGATGACCTGATGGTCTAGGGGTAAGGTGTCAGACTTCTGTGCTGGCGGCCGGGGTTCAATCCTCGGTCCCGGCACAGATTTATCTGATTGACAAACCCTTCCTCCACCTCTGACAAGACGTGTATTAATCACAACTTGTGAATGTGGGGAATGCCAGGCCTCCACTGTGGTTCGGATCCCACGTTAAACTGTAGGTCCTCCATTTCATCTCACAATCACCCTACCATTACACATTAGCGTAAGTGCGTATAACCCGAACGGGTAGTAATGCGCAGTGATAATAATAATAATAATAATAATAATAATAATAATAATAATAATACACGTAAATGCGTGTGCATTTCCTTTAAATTATACCTAAGCAAGCAGTGTAAATTAATATAAGTGTTTTAAGAGTAGATTTTTCATCAGTGTTTTATTTCAGCCATCGCCAGCAAATTTAGACAAGATGTTACAGACACCTTTGTCCGCGTGCCCATTAGTACAGGTTTGTGAGGTTTCCACCCCGTTTCATAATGTAGTGGTTCTGTTAATGTGACTTGTCTTGCGTGTGTGAGTAAATATGGCCCTCACGTTTTAAACCATGTGCCGCCTATTATCTCACGTCCTAGAAACACTATTTCCACGTCACTTTTCATTCAATTTACACCAAACAACTTAAATCGTGTTGTTGCTAGTCCGTAACAAGTTCTCACTTACTAAATGCACTGTGGCAACGTTAGCAACACTCATTTTGTTTTCTTTTTGCAAAGGAGGGTAGCTTAGATAAAATGCGCCGGTATTTACGTGTAAGAGTCTGGTAATACCGCTGTAAAAAAATTTCATTCAACTTGGTTTGGATTCGATATACAGCCCGGTTGTCTCAGTTGCTTTATACAGCCCAGTTGTATCAGTTACTTTATACAGCTCAGTTGTCTCAGTTGCTTTATACAGTTTAGCTGTCTCAGTTTCTCTTTACAGCTCAGCTGTCTCAGTTGCTTTATACAGCTCAGTTGTCTTAGTTGCTTTATACAGCCCGGTTGTCTCAGTTGCTTTATACAGTTTTGCTGTCTCAGTTTCTCTTTACAGACCAGCTGTCTCAGTTGCTATATACAGCCCAGTTGTCTCAGTTGATCTATACAGCCCGGTTGTCTCAGTTACTTTATACAGCCCAGCTGTCTCAGTTGCTTTATACAGCCCGGTTGTCTCAGTTGCTCTATAGAGCACAGTTGTCTCAGTTGCTCTATACAGCCCGGTTGTCTCAGTTACTTTATACAGCCCAGCTGTCTCAGTTACTTTATACAGCCCAGCTGTCTCAGTTGCTTTATACAGCCCGGTTGTCTCAGTTGCTTTATACAGCCCAGTTGTATCAGTTACTTTATACAGCTCAGTTGTCTCAGTTGCTTTATACAGACCCGGTTGTCTCAGTTGCTTTATACAGTTTAGCTGTCTCAGTTTCTCTTTACAGCCCAGATGTCTCAGTTGCTTTATACAGCTCAGCTGTCTCAGTTGCTTTATATAGCCCGGTTGTCTCAGTTGCTTTGTACAGTTTAACTGTCTCAGTCTCTCTATACAGCCCAGCTGTCTCAGTTGCTCTATACAGCCCAGTTGTATCAGTTGCTTTGTACAGCTCAGTTGTCTCAGTTAATAAGTTGTTATTAAATTCTAGGACACCCCTGACAGATATTCAAGAATTGTTGAGGTCATCATATGAGGAAAATTAAATATTTGTTTCTACTGGAGATATATTTTATTTATTTTGACAAAATAAAAAGTTTTGATATAAAAAAAATCAAAAATACAGCCCTTAACTGGTGTTCTACATTCCCACTTTAAGAAAAAACATTTTAACTACTGTATTTCTTATGGAAATTACAGTTCTGAAAATTAAAAAACACAAACAATCCTTATCTTAGAATATAATGTTTTGACTAAGGATTCGAATTTTTTTTATCGATAACTTTACTATTCGATACTTTACTTTCGATATTAGTACTTTTTTTACGCGATACTTTTGTTTCTATACTTTACTGATATGAGTATCCTACTCACACACCTGTATCGGATCGATATCGAAATAAGCAGGTGTTCGTTTGCTGAGCGTTCCTTTTCCAAAGCAGGAGCTACTCAACTAAAACTTGTAACAGGCTTTTGGGGAAAAGAATGGATATACTTTTATTTATCAGTGACTGCAATTAAGAGGACTGAGAGCTATAAGCTTCTTTTTTTTTAAATACTTTTTAAAAACTTTTTTGCACTTATGTACTGATTACACTAATGGTTTTTAGGAAATTGGAAGGTTATATTCAGATGAAGTGTACCCGCATTTGCGTGGAGGGAGAGAGTAAAACCATTTAGGAAAAACAACCCCCAGTTCACCCGACCGAGATTCGAACCTCAATCTCCCAATCATCGGCAGTCCAGTCTACTGCGAGAGTAGCGCGTTAGACCACGCGGCCACCGAAGCGGGTCTAGTAAAATTTGGAAAGTAAAATCTCTCGTAATATCAATCATATAAAACAATCATACCTTCCATTTTATATTATAATATAGCTGAGTCATTATATTTTATATTATAATATAGCTGAGTCATTATATTTTTCACTGTTTAAGTAAACATGAAAATACCATTATATACAAAAGTTTTTTTTTAATTATTAGATTAAAAAAATATGTTTTCCCGAATAAGATTTCAACATGATTTCAACATCAATACCTACCGTTAACAAATCACTTACCCACGAGGCTGAGTTAACCCCGTTCCAGATCCACTGCTTCACAGAAAAATCTGTAAGTGCAATCGAACCCGGGATCTCTGGATTCGTAGCCAGGAACTCTAACTACTTCGTCACAGAAGCGCCACATGGTCTGAAACGCGCCAATCTCTCAGTAGGCTAGATTGCCGATGACGATGATGGGGAGATCTAGGTTCAAATCTCGATCTGGTGGTTTTTCCAAAATGGTTTTACATTCTCCCTTCAGGCAAAAAAACCCTCTTCTTAAATAACATGGAGGGTTTTGGGTGCCTTGCTACGCGTCTCATTGCTCTGATTGGCGGCCTGTTATTTCGTCCAAACTCTATAAAGTAACAGGCTTTTTATTCTATTCTGATGAAGCTTATAAAAATGTAATACCTAAATGGATTTTCTTAGTAACCAATAACTATTCTTTTTAGCTAAGATGTGTGTTCAATCTTCAAGTGTTTTGTTCAAAGTTATCCCTTTGTTTAGAAAATGAACATAATTTAGTTTGGAATAAATCTCTTCTCTTTACTAGTATGCTTTTAGTTAAGGGTGGTAAATATTTAAAGCTGTTCTTGCAATCAATTTAAAATACACGGACCCTAAAGTAGTGTTTGTACGTTGCTTACCTAAATTACGGAAAGGGCAGGGCAGTAAATGCAATTACCTCCCCAACCCAAAGTTTGTCGATCAAAAGAGGCAAACCTTGTTCTTTGGTTGGTCCCAAGGTGAAACACCGGCCAATTAAAGGGTCGTTTCGGAGAGTCCAAAGTGGTACACACAATTCACAAGCGTAAATAAACTAAACACAAAAAATTGAAACCTTAAAAGGTTATACAAGGACAGTATACAGTCCAATTTTCATAAGAAGACCCGTATTTTACAGCTATAAAAGTTGCTATATCTACTTTCACGCCTTCAAAAGTCAGGTCGTGTGATCTTCAGTGGTATTTTTTTATTAGCCTGTATAATATCAATACCAATACCTATAAAACACTAAGACCGGTGGCAGACTGACGTTTTGGTCGCTGTGATGCAAACGTCGCCACCAGGTCGCTCTAGTGTATTGCATTGTTTCAAATGAGAGGGGTCAGACTATCGACACGAACGTCGCGACAGATTTGAAAACTTTGATGTGCGCGTTTCTTGGGCATAGTAACCCTTTCATATGAAACGATGCAATACACTAATTAAAGCAACCCGGTTTGTGTCAGCGAACAAAACGTCAGTCTGTCACTGGCCTAAGAATATAGTAAAAGTTTTTCAATGATGACTGTTAAAAAATCTTTGTATCTTATATAAGGTCCTTCCTAGCAAATTCGTACTATAGTTAGTTCGTACTATAGTTAGTTTCATACAATGTTCGGTTAAATTTTAATCTTGGGCAGTATATTATGACATGATAAAACCTAACTTAACGTTATATTCTCTTTTTCTTATTATTTTAAACCCTTCCTTCACCTCCGACAAGACGTGTATTAATCACAACTTGTGAATGTGTGGAATGCCAGGCCTCCACCGTGGTTCGGATCCCAACGTTAAACTGTAGGTCCTCCATTTCATTTCACAATCACCCTACCATTACACATTAGCGCAAGTGCGTATAATCCGAACGGGTAGTAAGACGCGGAGCTAAAAAATAATAATAATAATAATTTTTACTACCACTTTTTACTACCCATCCAAGCTATATAGACCCTAGGCCTATATATTTTAACTACTATAGTGGGATAGAAATTAAGAAAATATAATGGTATCTACATAGATTATTATTATTATTATTATTATTATTAGCACCGCGTCTTACTACCCATTCGGGTTATACGCACTTACGCTAATGTGTAATGGTAGGGTGATTGTGAGATGAAATGAAGGACCTACAGTTTAACGTGGAATCCGAACCACGGTGGAGGCCTGGCATTCCCCACATTCACATCTACATAGATGAAATGCGAAGAACTACATACGGATAACCACCCTCAGTGCATCTAGCTGGGATTCGATACCTAACCTCCCCATCCCCGTAAAATGGAATAGATGAACCTGACATTTAGTCTATTGGCCCATCTATGTTACAGTCCAATTTTCATAGGAATAATCTTTTATATATAGGCCCTATATATAAAAGCATATTTCTTTGGTGGCAAACATTAAAAACATTTTACTACATTATTAGTGTTTATTTTATAGGTATTTAGGAAGGGAACCCGCATTTGCTTGGAGAAAGAGTGGAAAGCAATTTAAAAGAAAAACCACCCCCAGTTCACCCGAGAGAGATTCGAAACTAGATCGCCCAGTCCTCGGCAGTTTAGTTTACCACGACTAGCGCGTTAGCCAACTATGCCACCACCGAAGCGGGTTACGTGAAAGTAGATTTAGCTGTCAGATAAGTTTCTTACTATAACCATTGTACTTACTCTATACACACTCCCAAATTCACTAGAAGTCAGTACCATCTTATCTTAAGACCCTACTACAAACATACCCAACTTAAGGCCTAGGAATCTTAAAAGTGTGTTTGCTTGAGCGAAACTATAGTAGTATTCTAGTAGAAAGGTCAATACCGAAACGGTATCAAAACTATTTTCATAATTTAGTCACACGTCAAATCATATGATCTGCAACTGTAACTTTTTGATAAATATTATCAAATACCTATAAAATAATACTAATAATTTATTAAAATGTTATAATTTTTAGCACTCAATCTTACTAGCCGTTCAAATTTTACTCCTATACCCAATCTTTGGTAGGAGAGGGGGAGGCAGCTAGCAGAAGGTTCTTTACTGCTGCTTTTTTTTTTATCGTATGGTACATTTGACCGGGAGGGACGGTAACCTTATGTGTAGACTTTTAGTCGTTCTGTCGGCACAGAGCACATTACCCAGGGTACACAATAGGATGTTGTTTACACGTCGTACCCACAATGAGATGATGTTATGATAGTTATTCTGATATTTTGGAGCCGGGGTAAGTCTTGGGATCATTCCCCTTGAAGGAAAAATACCCAAGGTACCAGCAGGGAAGTGAACCTGGAACCCTTAGGCTCGTAGCCAGATGCACTGACCCTTACACCACGGGGCCGGTCATTGCAATAATTGAATTAAAGTAACTAATGTCAACCTCTTAGCAAAAAATAATATTTTCTTAGTAATACAACATATTATCGATAATTATTTCCTAATAGTTTGATATTAGTGACTACCAGCCAATGTTTGTATTAAACATCCTTCTACTGTCACTTGTCAACTTATTATTTTATTTAGCACCGCGTCTTACTACCCGTTCGGATTATACGCTTAAGTACTAATTACGCTAATGGTTTAGGAATTGGGAAGCTTGAATTTAGATGAAGTGAACCCGCATTTTCGTGGAAGGAGAGTGGAAAGCCATTTAGGAAAAACCACCTCTAGTTAACCCGACCGAGATTCGAACCTCGATCTCCCCGTCATCAGCAGTCGAGCTCAACACGACAAGCGCGTTAGCCAACTACGCCACCGAGGCGGGTAACTTGTCAACTCTCCTGCCGTAATTACTCTAATGTGTTAAGGATGAGGAAGGTTGAGTTTAAAGGATGTGCACCCGCATTTTCGTGGAAGGAGAGTAGAAAACTATTTAGGGAAAACCACCCTCAGTACCTCGAATTCAGATCTCCCAGTCATCGACGGAACAATCTATTGTGAGAATGACGCCGTACACCATGTGACCATCGAAGTGGTTATTTATTAATGGTTGACTGAAGGAAAATAGCTTTTTTTTTTTAAACCTTGATTAGATCTTGTGTCTCAAACCGATACACAGTAGCGTGAAGAGGGGTAGAAGGACACGAGAATGGCAAGGAAGGACACACGAGAAGGATCCTACCCCAACCCTCCGTGCACTCAAGACGAGATTAAAGTTTTGAAGTGTCTCCATTGGGACTGCAAGCGAACCGAAACCACCGTCACATTTAGCTCCTCGCTTCCTTGATTGAAACTGTTTCCACAAGATGGCTACAATGTTCTACTCGCAAGTCTAATGGCCATCTTAATGGACCTTCTAGAGGAACATTGTCGCGCCATTAGGGTGGTTATTGTTTGTCTATCTAGCCAACCATTCCGGTCGTCTTCTTCCTGTATTTGTATAAGTTCGTTATCGTCCATCGACCATCAATAATACACTATAAAGCCACATGGCTGACTCACTCACTGACATTAATGTTTACCCACTTTCAGATGAGCTAGAAACTTGAAATTTCGCAAACTTATAGCTTCTAGTCTATAACTGACGGGAAAATTTCAAAAAGTTAAAAGAAAAAAAAATCAATATGGGGGAGCAACTTTAAAGTCGGTGCGGACCTTTCTTCGGAGGTCCTTGTGGCTAAACGGTAAGACCTATAAAAAAAAAGACTTTGGAATTACATTAGTTTACATCCACTTGCAAAGAAAACTCACCGGGGGTTTGGGGGCGTAGCCCCCAACTAATAAAGCTAGTATAATATATAAATCGATCCGATTCAGTGATTTCATGGTAAAACAGGGCTGAAGAAAACCTTTGAACTTTTGAAGTGTTCGTTGCGACTTTTTCACATACTTTGTCAATTATATATCTTAAGTGTGTTACAAAGTAGACGTTTATAAATACAGCATTATTTAAAAAGCTGTTTGATATTTTTAATCATCGTTTCTAACCAAATGTAGGCAAAAAGTGTGAGCGGGTTTTTGACCAGTTTTGACCAGTTCAAAAGTTAAAATTTTTAGTTTAAAGGTTATAAAAAAATGCAATGATACTTTACGCGAAAATGTGCACTTATGAGTTAAAATAAAAAGTTTGGAAACCTATATCTAGCCATCCTCTATAAAATAATTGCGTATAACCCGAACGGGTAGTAAGACGCGGTGCTAATAATAATAATATAAAATAATGTCATGTTTTTGATAGGGCACAACAGACTATTTTTTAAATGTAGGATAGTTTTATATGGTTTTATGTAAGTTACCACATTAAAAAAAAAATCCAAACCATTAGCTAGCTAGAATTTCGCCTACATTTTGACACAAAAAAAAATTGAAAATATCAAACCAGTTCATAAATAATCCGGTATTTCTAAACGTCTACAACGCATCTAAGTGTTCTTTTATTTATTTGAGGTATTAGCATGCACTTTCTAAACCGACTGATTATAAAATCAGCACACAAGAATTACTTAGAGCGAGAGTGAAATGGTATACCAATTTTGCCGGAGAAGGTATTTTCACATACCCTCCAGGTTTCTTTTACATATCACAATCGACATGGGATCAAAGGCTTTATTTCTCCTCTGAAGAAAGTTGTGCTACGGATTTTTATCACTAAAAAAAATACGTCGACCCCTGCTGGATTTGAACCCATGAAAATTGGGTCCTGAGGCGAGCTACTACTTTACCCCAAGACCACCAACATCAACGATTAAAAGCTAAAAGTTTTCATATTTTTGGGAATGATTAGAGGGTAAATTTAAAATTGTATTTACAATAATAGTAATTTTCCTTTTGTAATATTAATGATTTTACAATTGAGTCACTCGCTTCAGTGGCCGAATGGTGTAAGGCGTCACTCTCGTGTTAGACTTACCTGCTGGAGACTGGGAGATTGGTGTTTGAATCCCGGTCGGGTCTACTGAGGGTAGTTTTTCCTACTATCCTTCCATGCAAATGTCGGTAGATTAGTTCTGAAATATTTCCTCCTCCCCTCCCCAACTTATCAGAGTAATTATCATTTATGCGTACAACCTGAACAGGTAGTACGACTCAATGATTTAAAAATATCTAGTCTTTTTTTTTTACTCAAGAAAGTTACAATTTTAAATTTTTCTAAATTTTATCCCTTCATTATTTTCAGTTTTCAATGTGGCCCTTATGATCAAACTACGGCTACACGAATCCGCATCCTCACTTTTACGGTGCGTTGCGGTGCGGTATCCGTGTAGCCATCAGCACCCAAATACGCATATCAATTCGGGAGTTTCCGGAAATGTTCGGTAGCTTCAGAACTTTGTTTTTATGCCCTCCACCAAGCAATGAACGTGGGAATGTACATTTACACCAGGGTCAGGGGGGAACAGGGGTATTTAAATTTAAAGTCCAGCCCAGTTGAGTTTCATTGCTATTTTAGGGGGGTTTTGTTTTTTGGAGGGGTATAAATTTGATTTGTTATGTATATTAATTAATTTAACCACTCAATCAAATTTAGTAACTATTCAAAGTCAAGTGAGGCTTGAGCTCTAAACACTTTGTACATTGTTGTTCCACGACTTTCAATGGCAGGAATGCGGTAGCGCGCGTACTTATACATTCTAATTTTTTGTGTTACATTTAGCTCGTGTAACCGCTTGCTATAAAAATCGGTGCAGGTCGACTCCTTGTAGCTTCAGCGGGCTCAATTCAGTTCCCGGCTCGCGTGAGGTTATAGGAGTAAAAGGGAAAAGACCTGCGATATGCCGGAAATGTGTGCAGTGCATTCTTATTTGAACGATTACTCGAAATTTTCCGCGTTGACGTTGGGGGACAAAGCGACAAAGTTTCTTGTTGATAACTAGTGTGTCCCTTATTACAGAATGAAGATTTGTGCTTAGTGCTTAGCAGTGAAACCATTCTAAATGGGCCAAAAACGGCCCTTTAACGCAGTTTTATATCCAAATATCATTTAATATTTCAATAATGTTCCGCATTAGGAACTTCTATTAACTCTTTATCTCCCTTAATGTTTAATCAGAAATGATCCACTTGCAATAGTGTCCGTGTAAATTTACGATTTCGAGCCACAGAGTTGATTGGCATCATATGCGACCAGCGACGAGGTTTATAACGAGTTTGGTTCTTGATTTACACAACTCTTTATATCAAAACATTTGACGCTGGCGACTGGCGTCCTCTTCAAAATATGACTCACGTCGTAGACGCCAAAAGGTTTGCTAGGTAAGGGGTAAAAACCGTTAGTCATCACACACAATCGTGTCGTGCAATCGCGCAATCGCGCAATTGTACTCTCATTACAGGGAGGGAATGGAACGAGGTTTCTGATAAAGGGGTGGGGGGGGGGAGATAAAGGGCAATGTTCGACTGAGTAAATAAAAGGGTTGCCTGACAGTGAGTGGCGCCAGTCCGTGGGGTTATTATGTCGGTTGGGTGGGGGGAACGGGGGAGGACAAGTTTTTAAGATAGTTTTATTTGTTTTACCAACTTAAAAGGAAACTTTATTGCATGTGGAACCAGTAATTTTTATTTATTATTTTAAAAGCGTGCATAAAGTATATATAACCTGTATTTTATCTATATTATATACATATAATTATATATATATATTTATATCCTGGGATGGTTCTCACTCTAAATAGAGTCCACTTTTCACTGTAAGAGCTTTTTTAGAAAATATATTTTGCCGTCAAAATGTTTAAAATTATAGTATTTTATTAATGTTATATAATAAGTATTGATAATATATTCCAAAGCGTTGAGCCCGACTGCTGAGGACGGGGAGATCGAGGTTCGAATCTCGGTCGGGTGAACTGGGGGTGGTTTTCCCTGAATGGTTTTCCACTCTCCCTCCACGCAAATGCGGGTTCACTTCCTATAATTCAACCTTCCCAATTCCTAAATCCATTAACGTAATTAATACTTAAAGCGTATAACCCGAACGGGTAGTAAGACGCGGTGCTAAATAATTATTATTATATTATTATTAATATATTCCAAAAGTTACATCTTCATATCATGAGGTGACGTATTAATACATGAAAGTATATCTGGTAGGCTTTATAGTTGTCAAATAAAGTTCTTCCTATGAAAATTGGGATGATGTGTATATAAATATAAATATATATGATTATATTGTATTGACATGTAGGGCCGTTAAGTTTCTAAATACGTCTTAGTAACTTATGACTAAATCATATGGTTTTTTTAAAATTAAAGGTTTTATGTATTTTTTTAAATATAACATTTTATTTATTTCTCGTGCCTTATATTATGTTTTGACTGACGTATTATTAATTTTGATTCAATTACTAATGTAAGCTTGAAAAGATTGGTGCCCCTTCTCGGTTAGTAGTGGTCAGAGAGTAGATTAGACTACCAACTTCAGCAGTCCAAGGCATGGCTCGGTTAGATATTATTATTATTATTATTATTATTAGCACTGTGTCTTACTACCCGTTCGGGTTATACGCACTTACGCTAATGTGTAATGGTAGGGTGATTGTGAGATGAAATGAAGGACCTACAGTTTAACGTGGAATCCGAACCACGGTGGCGGCCTGGCATTCCCCCTCGGTTAGATAACATTTAAAAACGCTTCCTTCCTCATCCATTCCTTACTAGAATAAATTAAATACGTATATATTTAATTTCATTTATTCAAACTATTTTACGTGCACTTTCTGAACCGACTAATTATATTATCAGCAAACTACTCACTCGTTAATTAAATATATAATGAACATATCATCCAGCCCCCCCCCTCCCCCCACCCTCCCCCCAACCGTCAATTCATCACTGGGAAAGGGTAAATTCACATTTCACCAATGATACATTTTTTTCTGACATATCATGGGATTCGAATCCGAGACCCCTAACAAAGTAAACAGACACGTTACCGACCGAACTAAGATGAACTATATATGGCGGTCTAGGGGTAAGGTGTCAGACTTCTATGCTGGCGGCCGGGGTTTAATCCTCGGTCCCGGCACAGATTTATCTGATTGACAAACCCTTCCTCCACCTCTGACAAGACGTGTATTAATCACAACTTGTGAATGTAGGGGAATGCCAGGCCTCAACCGTGGTTCGGATACCACGTTAAACTGTAGGTCCTTCATTTTATCTCACAATCACCCTACCATTACACATTAGCGTAGGTGCGTATAACCCGAATGGGTAGTAAGACGCGGTGCTAATAATAATAATAATAATAATAATAATAATAACTATATATGCGTATAAGCTAAGCAGGTATTAAGACACGATCAGTTATATATCTCTATGCCCCTATAATATATATAAAGACTAGTAATATTGAGGTATCTTAACTTATCCCAGGTGAGGCCCAAAATTAAATTGAGTATTTTTGTAAAGTTATCACAGCTATAGTGTGAATTCCATAAGATAGTAGACATCTGAAAGTTACTAAAACACTTTTAAATATTCAAGACCTACGATTTGCAGCTGACACATTTTACAGATAGTATTAATGCTGATGAAATAACAATAGCGTTAAATATTTCCAATGCGTATAAGCCGGATGAGTAGAGAGATGGGGAATATTTTCTTTTCAGTGTTGTCAGCAAGTACATTTATGTTTTCTAAGATAATCTTCTCACCTCGATTACGCTACTCTATTTAGTTATTTGCGTTTGTTTCCAGTATTTCAAAGTAAGAGAATTTTTGTACAGAAATAAAGTAAAGGCTTTATTCTCATATTGTTGTTTTCCTCTCAGCGTGGAGTTTGGGGCTCGAATCCTAGATGTTACACTGAGGCGTATTTTTTCCCTAAATATAATTCCATAGTTAACTCCACACAAATGATTCTACAATTAATGTAGAATCTACCTTTCTTAATTCTTCTTCTATTAAGTGCGATTATGCAAATAGGTAGCAAGACGTGAAATCATTTAAATATTTAAAGTTCCTTATAAAACTGTATCATGTGAGAATATTAAACATTTTAAATGTCAATTTACCTCAGATAGATCTTATAAAACATAGGCATACAAATTCCATTGTTTTATTTAGAAATACCAAGTTATCTAGATATACACTTTGCATACATTAAAACCGGTACGTTCAAACAGCTCAATGAAAGGTAGACTTTGGAGTTGGAAACGGAAGCAGTTTTAAGAGCAAACTTCTCAAAGTTATGTTTTTAAATGACTGTACTTTGGTTGGTGTTAAGAATTCTCTCTACTTTTGCCTTTAGGCTTCAGAACTCTTTTAAAATAACATTTGGGATGGATAAACACTATTATGAACATACTCCTTTATTTTATTTTTAAAAGGGAACATTATTTTACAGTATTATTTTATGAAACTAAAGTTTATTTAGAAAAGTTGTGCTCAACATTTTACTGAGAGTAACGGTTCGAGCTAAACACGTTGTTTCTTTTAGTATCGCGTCTTACTACCCGTTCGGGTTATACGTTTATGTATTAGTTACACTAATATGATAGGGAGTAGGAAGATTATCTTTATAGTAAGTCTACCTGAATTTGCATGGAGGGAGAGTGGAAAATCCTCTTGAAAAAAAAACCCATCTGTACACCCCAACGAGATCCGAACCTTGATCTCCTAGTCATTGGCAGTCTAGTCTACTGCGAGAGTAGCGCCTAAGACCATACGGCCACCGAAGCGTATAATTGGGCCAAAGGACAATAAACATGATTAATTGCAAGCAACAGCTCGGCAGCGAATCCTTTACACATACATTTTGATTCCAATCGATGATAAGGTCCTCAAATTAATGTCCTGATATTTGAACAGATATGACAATGCACAGAGAGGAGTGTGAGTGGGGGGGGGGGATGTATTTCAACCAAGTTTCAGAAAGCAGCCGTCTGAGCGCTCTGACGCACGCTCGTTGTAATCGTGACGAACTAGAAATGTCGCGCAGAGATGGTCGTGAATCACGCTTATGTGAATAATAATAATTATTATTATTGTCGATCATAGCCGAGTGGTTAAATATACTAGCTTCAAGGCTAGGAGGCCCCAGACTCAAACCTAAATTCTATCAGAAAGAATATAGTATTTAGCCATAGCCATATTTGCTAATGCATTGGTATTCAACCTGGTGTAGGCGTACATCTTAGAGGTTACGTGAAGGACATCTTAGAGGTTACGTGAAGGACATCTTAGAGGTTACGTGAAGGACATATTATAGGTTACGTGAAGGACATCTTAGAGGTTACGTAAAATTTAAATATATGTATTTATAGCCTCCATATATTTATCATTTAAATCTTATTATTTAATATATAATCTTGGATATAATTTATTTGCAGTGTAGATTAAATAATATGTATACATAGCGTGCATCCTGCACCGACAAGTTTAGAGGCACAAATTCGAAGAAAAATATCTTGAGTGTAAGCGAACAAAAGAGGTTGAATACCACTGGTCTAAAGGGACCCGAGTTCCATTCCAAGAAAGTGCTGGCAAAGATTTTACTTTTATCATTCACGGCCTCATCCTGCTATCCGACTGATCACGATCTAGGCACTAGAATTGTGTGTTGGGTAGCATTAAAAAAACTTATTTAACGTGTACTTTCAAAACAGACTTATTATATCAATCCACTATTTACAAACTAATTTAATTCTACAACCGACACCATCCGGTCCCTTGCACATCAATTCATTATTCTGAAAGAGAAATCATCAATTTACCTAATAATACAATTCTTTGGTCATGCCAGTAGAAGAACCTTGGACACTTAGCTTACAAGGCAGATGCGCTACCAACTATTATTATTATTATTAGCACCGCGTCTTACTACCCGTTCGGGTTATACGCATTTACGCTAATGTGTAATGGTCGGGTGATTGTGAGATGAAATGAAGGACCTACAGTTTAACGTGGAATCCGAACCACGGTGGAGGCCTGGCATTCCCCACATTCACAAGATGTCTTGTCAGAGGTGGAGGAAGGGTTTGGTAATCAGATAAATATGTGCCGGGACGCTACCAACTGAGCTAAGGTGTTGAACGTGTGAACCTAAGAGTAGGACAAATGCCCTGGGTTAATATATTTTGTAGGTCTTGTTCTGATAATATGTTTTATTTAAAATGTTCACTCTAAATACAACCACACAAAAACAACACGATTTTACTGAGACGCGACCGAAATGCATAATAGTTATAGAGCGCCATAAAAATTGTTTTATTTTTAGTTAAATTTTGTTTTTTTAAATCTCACTTTTCGGTGTTATTTCGTGTTTATTCAAATTTACATGTTACCAAGGTGTTTAAGTATTATTTACATATTGAGACAATGTATACAAAGTTAAAATTTATTATTGAAACGTTATACATTCCCTTTAAAATTCTTTTTCAAGTTTGTCTACATATTTCACAATTTTGTAGCCTAAAGTTAGCTTACACTAAAACACAATACTAATCAAATTACAGCATGACCAAAATTTGTGCTTAATTTCGTGTTTATTTAAAGATTTTTTGTTTGTTTGTAAAAGCGGTGTTATTTTGTTTTACAGGAGAATTTCATGTAACAAGACCATTTAATTTTATTTCGCTTTTCAAAAACATTGTAAATCATATCTAAAAACTATCAAAGCAAAAAGTACTTTATTATTATTCCCCTATTATTATTAAAATTATTATTATTATTATTATTCCCCTATTATTATTAAAATTATTATTATTATTATTACCACGTCTTACTACCCGTTCGGGTTATACGCACTTACGCTAATGTGTAATGGTAGGGTGATTGTGAGAATAATCAGATAAATCTGTGCTGGGACCGAGGATCGAACCCCGGCCGCCAGCATAGAAGTCTGACACCTTACCCCTAGACCACCAGGTCAGCTAAAGAGTACTTGAATCCATCTTTGTATGGCACTTTTCGCTTTATCGCGTCTTACCATTTTTACGGGGATCTACAGTAGCCCCATGACTTCTTTGGTGCTGACTGACAGCTCATAGCCGACAGCTGACGGCTTTGAAAAGCTACCAGACTAAATTATGTATCCCTACGCCAAACCATATGATATTCAAAAACATGTGTTTAGCAGCTGTCACTTAAAAGTCACGTGACAGTAACATTTAGGTATATACCTAAATGTTGACTTGTCAGAAGTCAGCTGTGAGCTGTCAGTCAGCACCAAAGAAGCCATAGGGCTATTGTACTAATAGTGATACGCGTATTATTTCCCTTTCAGACTAGGGCACACGTCAAGACTTGCGACCTGGTCGCCAGAACGTCACTCTCATTAAGGTGGGGATGTAGGGAACGCGCGATAATGGCTATGTTTTTTGCAGTTTTTATATAAATTTTATTTTGCCAAAATAAACCAAATATTGCTCCAGTAGAAACCTAGAGTTTAATTCTCTTCACAAGATACTAAAATTTATTGGATATCTGTCTAGGGTATCCTGGAATTTAATGACAACTTTTTATCTTCATTTAAAAATGTTTCTCATCTAATAGAACTGTTAATATCACCATGTGAAGGAAATTAAACTCTATGTTTGTACTGGAGCATTATTTTATTTTTATTTATTTTTATTCAAAAATTGCAAAAAACCTTGACCTTTTCCCGCGTCCCCTACACTTCCGCCTTTGCAAGGCTATACGTGCTGGCACGTTGAATGATTGATATATATATATATATATATATATGCTAGAGCATGTGTGAGAGGATTCTTGAAGGAAGAAACGTTCAGAAAATAGAATAACACACTTATGGCTTGGGTCCAAGTCCAGACATAGATAGGTGTGGCCCCTACGTAACATTTTCCACAGAGGGGGAATTATAAGGACATTTTGAGGTAATTGAGTGCAAGTTAGAGGAAAACTGTTGTTTCACCCCGGTCCCCGAGATTTATATTTATTAAATTAGCCATTTCCCACCATCCTACGACATGCACAAGTTCCACAATTTAAATTTTGAAGCTAGTAGGCTTACTCAAGTTTTTATAACTTATAATCTTATTTCTATAATATATATATACAAATGTATACAATTTTTATAATCTGAAAAAAAAATATAGCCCTCCTTTTCTACAAACAAAAAAGCGGATTATCTTTACTAATTGGTTTTAATAAAATTATTTAATTCTTGATTATTAAAGATTACTGAAATTATTGTTTATTTATTTTTATTTTTATTTAATGATAATTATTGTGTTTAAAACTACTTGAATATTAGGTATACAATAATCTGTCTTGAGGTTATAAAGTAGTGTACTATTATTAGGAACATACACATCATCATGGAATTATATATATAAGATAGCCCTGTGTCTAACTACCCATCCAGACTACATAATTTTAAGTACACTTAAGGGGTAGACATACGAAAAGAACTTAGAAGAAATTTACCCACATTAGCGTTAAAAGAAAGCAAGATAAAATTTAAGAAAATCCAGATTTGAAAGAAAACAAAATATTAATATTAGTATTTGAGGAAAAATAGAATTCGACCCTTATCTGATACTAAAAAAAAGATTTCTCATTCGAATACATTATTATATTAGTGGTTTAAAATCAAATTGAAAACCATTGAACCATTGGTTGAAATGGGAACACCCTTTTGATACTCGAGCGATACGGGTATGATGGGAAAGGGGGCTTGAGGGCTTCTTGGGGAGGGGGGGGGAGAGTTCGTATCCCTTTGGTTGGTCTTCCTTTTTGGTCGATTTTTTTTTATACGTGGTGACGCATCAATGTAGAGAGTTTACAAAGGGACAACAGTGCTTTAGTTAACAAAGCTAATCAAATATCAAAATTTGCACTCACGTGTTTGATCTAAGGACAGAAAACCACAGAAACCCACTCGCTGAACTCTTAGTTCTTCTCGAAACTAATCATAGTTTGCTTTGTTCAGACACCATTTCCCTTCCCACCTTTATAACACACACACACACACACACGCTCTTCTCATATTAACTCATTTTCCAAAATATTCAGAGATAAATCATCCTTGATTCTCTTTTAGTAATTTCATAATATTCATTTCTTACACCATATTTTAGTGTATTTTTAATTTACACTATACACAAAATATTTTTATGAGCTTTAAACATATTTTTTTTAATCACAGATTTCATGAGTAAAAGTTATTAATATAACTATCTATAAATAATCTACTTGGTTCAATATACTTGGCAAAACCAAAAGTGCTGCCTTCTTGTTGCATTTGTTGTTGTATCGAACAATGATTTATACTAATTTTTTTTTAGATAGAATAGCTATATTTTTTTAATGTTATTTTGTTGCCGAACTATTTTTATAAAGTATTTCTAACTCTACGAGAAATGGTATATCTATTTTTAAACATGATGGTAAAATAAATAATTTAAAAACGATTGACCTAAAAAGTATAAGTCAATCGGTTCCAAATTGTATGAAACGAACTTTTAGTTTGTGAATCAATCAACAAAAAAAAAATCTCAACTTATTGTTTGTAAATAAAAAGTTAAATGAATCTTGTTGACCTAAAAATCATACAAATTTTATAATACATACAAAAAATATAAAAGTTATTAAAACTTTTGTTTAAATTTTGTTTGTTAACAACAGCTATAAAATGACCGTAATATAATTGTAATGCGTTTCAATCGAGCAATATAATATTTATAGTAGACAAAGAGAATATAAAACGATTGGGGTCAATTTGTTGGTGGTTTGTTGGTTGTGAAGTGTTTACAAAAACACATACAGACGGACCAACGGACAATTTTTGCATAAAACAAAAAACTTTACCGTTTTTCGACATAAAGATGAAGTTCAATCGAAACCAACCTTTATATACATGTAGATCTCGCTTTGTTCTTTCAGGAAATATAAAGTTTTATTTGAGATTCGAGATACATTTGACCAGTTGAGCTCATTTTATTGACGCATATACGCACAGAGTTAAGATTACAGCACACCAAGATAAGCTATAGCGTAGTATTAGAAGTATGCAATATTAACTTATTTTTTTTAACTATTAATCTAAGCAAAATGTGAAAATAAACTTATACTAAAAACTCTAAACGTAAAAATGTGAAACGCACAGCTTCGTTTCGAAGTTATTGAATAACTTATATATTTTAGCATCACACCTTACTACCTGTTCGGATTATAGCCTATGCTTAAGTACGATTTACGTTAATGGTTTTAGGAATGAGGTAGATTATATTTATAGGAAGTGTAGCCAAATTTGTGTGAAAGTAGAGTAGAAAACTATTTTGGAAAAAACAACACTCATAACACCCAACCGGGATTCAAGCCTTGAGCTTTCCGTCGATGGAAAACAAAGCTAATTAAGCTTGTCATTTGTTTGACCATCGATGCTGTTTAAGTGTCTTGTTGGTACCAGTATTCAGTAAACTCTCTCTCTTTTAACCGCGTATAACCTATAAAATTCCAGAAAATCAAAAATTTGCTAGCGTACTGAAATTGTGTTCGTTTAGCTAATTCCACGTTCCTATGGGACTACAGTCAAATTTTCTTAGAGAGAGAAAGAGAGAGAGAGGCTCCTTATCTAACAACTAGAAAAATGACCACACATTGCTTATTATTTTATGGCATTAGGAGGTCTAAAGTTCATTTCCACACCTACAAAAGTACTCCGCCTATCCCTATCTTGAGCTAGTTGTATCCATTCCACCACATTACATTCTATCCATTTTAAGTTATCAATAATTAATTCAAAATTCAATCCGAATGAAGTGACTATAAGGTCCTTACTAGTCTACTGAGATGACCTCTCTCATAATTTTGCCTACTGACGAGATTTAAAAGGGATGGGTGTGTCATGTAGTTCACATCTAAAGTCACAAGCTTTTACATTTCCCTTCTCCTATTTTGGGGGCCTGAGCGCTTCCTCCCCTACTATTAGTACACAGGGTTGCTTGTATAACTTTTTCTGATAGTTTTGACTATCGCCAACTACGTATAGAGACCTGAAGATATTCCCGCCAATAGAAACATCTCTTATAATTTTTCTCTCTCTCATTCAATTCGGTAGCCGTATGGTCTAAGGCGTCACTCTAGTATTAGACTATAATGCCGATGACAAGAAGACTGGGGCTCGAATCTCAGTCAGGTATGCTGTGGGTGTGTTTTAAAATTGTATTCCACTACTGCTCCACGCAAATACGGGTAGTCCCACACTTTCTTAAAATTAAACATTATTCATCCTTAACTCACTAGCGTAATTAGTACATAAACGTATAACCTGATTAGGTAGTAGGACGAAGGGCCAAAAAATAATAATTCAAGGAACACCTAATATTTTGTTTTATCACTGCGTCTTACTACTTGATCAGGTTATAAGCATTTATGATAATTACTCTATTGTGATTAGGATGAAGAAGGAAACCGTTTAGAGGTAATCTACCCGCATTTGCTTGGAAGAATAGTGAGAAAACATTTAGAAAAAAAAATATCCTTAATAGACCCGACCGGGATACGAACCCTGATATCCCTGTCATCAGCAGGCTAGTCCAATTTGAGAGTAATGCCTTGGACCATTCGACCACTGGAGTGGTCCTTAATATTATTATTATTCTTATTATTATTAGCACCGTGTCTTTCTACCAGTTCGGGTTATACGCACTTACACTAATGTGTAATGGTAGGGTGATTGTGAGATGAAATGGAGGACCTACAGTTTAACGTGGAATCCGAACCACGGTGGAGGCCTGGGATTCCTCACATTCACAAGTTGTGATTAATACACGTATTGTCAGAGGTGAAGGAAGGGTTTGGCAATCAGATGAATCTGTACTAGGACCGAGGATTGAACCCCGGACCCCCAGCACAGAAGTCCGACACCTTACCCCTATACCACCAGGTCATTAAAGTGTATGGATGTTGTTGAAGCGAAGGGAGTAAGATGTAAGGAAGGCTAGGTAAGTGTGGAGAAAGTTAGGATGGATTGAGTAGGGAGTTTTTTTTAGCTATATGCACAGTATGTATGTATGTATGTATGTATCTATGTATGTATGTATGTATGTATGTATGTATGTATGTATATATGTATGTATGTATGTATATGTATGTTAGTGTGTATGTAGTTAAATTCTAGACAAATGTGTATGTAATTTATCTCTAGACAAATGTGGGTACATTTGATCTAAGCACCGTCCTTCTCATTCCTACCTCCATTATCGTGAATTCAATTCATACACACCCCACTTTGGTGGTCACATGGTTTAAAGCACCACCCTCGCTCTGGACTGGTCTGCTGAATATGAGGAGGTTGGTGTTCGAGTCCTGGTCAGGTGTACTGATGTTATTTCCTCAAATGGTTTCAACTCCCCGGAAATTTGGGTAAATTACCTCTAAATTCTACCTTCCTCCTTCCTATTTCATTAGTGTAAATTTGTTGAGGATACAGACGAGTAGTCAGAAGAAGTGAAAAAAAAATTATAATTTAATCCTACATTAAAAATTATGAATTAAAAAAAACAGCAGACAAAAGAAGAGGAAAAAAAATGAACTAGATCGATGTGGATGTTTGTGGCGTGCATCATGAAACATATATGCGTGTCACGATACTTGGTCATTACGGAGCGCGGACACATCACAAAGGCAGCTTTCAACCCCCGCCCCTTCCCCCTCATCAGCCTGCTGCCTCACCCATCTTAAGGTGACAGGATTTATTTTAAAGCACATTGGGCGTTTTATTCAAAACTATACCATCGAGCTAAGAGTATTTATTAGGGACCGCTTGTTAATGTGGGGAATGCCAGGCCTCCACCGTGGTTTGGATTCCACGTTAAACTGTAGGTCCTCCATTTCATCTCACAATCACCCTAAGCATTACACATTAGCGTAAGTGCGTATAACCCGAACGGGTAGTAGGACGCGGTGCTAATAATAATAACATTCATACACCGAGTCATACATGCTCTTTTATTCTTAAAACTCTTAATGTTTCTCTTTTTCACACATTCGTCTTCAACGTTTAACCACGTCCACACACACGGTACCTTCATATAGTTGCTTCGTCACTGGACCCACACTCATGCTCTCAACCAAACCAACGTAAAACTCTTCTTTCACATTGACCTATTTGATTCTCTTTCAAATTACACTCCTTCAGCACCCATTCCTTACTGCTTCTGTCCATACGAGCTTCCCCACATACATTATTTAGATATCTCATTTTAACCGCATTCACCTCTCTCTTGTGTTTCTCCCGATAAACCCACGCTTCATGTTCATAAAACAATGTTGGCATCAACCTATTTAGTTAAAATAATCGACCACAACACACCCCACCACGATTCGAACACCGACCTCCCATTCACAGGCAAAGCAGAAAAGACTAGCTTGACATTTAGTCCACGGGTCTACCGATCTGGGTAGTGAAATAGTTACACGCTACGGTTAGTGTATATTAATAAAGGAGTATAACTGTTAATTAAATGTTTTAAAATCTTTTATTATCTAATTTTCAAATATGTGTATGTGTGTGACTTTTAAAATTGTCTGAAACATGTAGGACATTAGTGATCAAGACAGCAATTATATTTTTAATTTAGCATCACGTCTAACTAATTACGTTAGTGAGTTAGTGATGATAAAGGTTGAATTTAAAGGATACGTATCCGCATTTACGTTGGGGGAAGAGTGAAAAAAACATTTAATAAAAAAACACCCGACCGGGATCTGAACTCCTTATTTCCCCGGCATCAGCAGTGCAGTGTTTTTTTATGAGACTGAAGCCTTAGACAATTCGACCACTGAAGCTTGTCTTAAAGTGAATTTTAAATCATTTGTATACCAACATCTAATTTTATCTGGCGTGGTTGATAGATTATTATCGGCGTAGCAACGACTTAAAAAAAAATTAACCACAGGGAGATATGAAATGTTTTTTAATATTTAAAAAATATATCTTATTGTTCACAAGATCTATTCAAAGCGTCACTCTCACAATATCCTGAATTGCCGATGGCTGGAATATCGGGGTTTGAATCTCGGTTAGGTGTACTGAGGGAGTTTCTCTCCTAAATTATTTATCACTTTCTACCCACACAAATGCTAGTACATTTCTTTTAAATTTTACCGTCTGCATTTCTATACTATTAGTCTAGTTAACATCGGGTGGTTAGGAAGACGCGAATTAAAGAAAATGCTTAATAATAATATAAACTGTCTGGTAAACGGAAAAAAAACTTTGTTACAGTCCAATTTTCATAGAAAGAGCCTTATATGACAGCTATAAAACAAAAGTAAATATACGTTCACGTATTCCTAAGTTAGGTCATGTGATTTGCAGACGTCAATTTTGGTAGATAATATCAAACCTAAAAATTAACAATCATAATTTATTAAAATGTTATTATTATTGACAGTAAGAAAGAGGTTTGTATTTTCTCAAAGGCTCTTCATATGAAAATTGGACTGTGCAAGGAATTTAACCACGACATCCACAGCTGTTTGGTTAATCCGGAAGAGAGAAAACAGAGTGAATATCTAATCTTTTATTCTACAGGGTGGCCCACAGAAAAGTAGCCCACCTCCTATATCCAGCAGGTGCCTCACTCTGAATTGGAGGTCAATCCCCTTCCACCCATATTGTGACATGAAGAATGAGCAAGTGAACTGCTTGTCTAAAACTTTATTGACTCATTCTTCATGTCACAATATAGGTGGAAGGGGATTGACCTCCTCCAATTCAGAGTGAGGCGCCTGCTGGATATAGGAGGTGGGCTACTTTTCCGTGGGTCACCCTGTACTTTCATTCGTTCACATTTCCTTTTGAATTTTTCAGACGAGTCTCATCTACTGACTACAGCTGTGACGTCATAAAACTCGATTGCTCGAGTCTTCTTCTGGGAAGGGGAGGGCGAAGTCGGGAAGGGGGGGGGGGGAAGGTAACTGCCTGGAAGCGGGGTTGAAATTGCGATGTCACATAAAATCTAAAGGTCGATTTGGAACATTTATTGTGACCTAGTTCAATATATAGTTGAAAACTAAGCTAATGTTACGATATTGCCCCCCCCCCCTTTTTTTTCCACTAGAAAGTTTAACACCATGATTATTAACGGCCTAATCTTAGGGGAAAGAACAAAGCTAATTTAGCAGAAAGTGCAACCTCATTAGTATAGAGATGAGATGGTAAAACTACAAGTGATAAATCATCCTATGGATAACCACCCACAGTACACCTGGTCGAGATTAGAACCTAGATCTCCCTATCATCGGGAATTCAGTTTATTACACACAGGTAGTCACACAGAAGAATCGTCTGTCTCGGCTTGTCCGGTTTTCCGGTAACGGGGAGGTCGTAGTTAAAATGTTATAGCTTAAACAAATAGTAAGTACGTAGATAAGAAAAAATTGAAATTAAAAAATATACACAGGGTGAGGAGGGAGTGTAAGGGATGCAAGAAGAGGTCAGTTTTATTGCAGTTTTTATAGCAAAACATTTTTTTTGTTGGCAAAAGTAAATTAAATGTTGCCCAAGTAGAAATATAAAGTTTTATTATTATTATTATTATTATTATTATTAGCAACGCGTCTTACTACCCGTTCGGGTTATACGCACTTACACTAATGTGTCATGGTAGGGTGATTGTGAGATAAAATGGAGTGCCTACAGTTTAACGTGGAATCCGAACCACGGTGGAGGCCTGGCATTCCCCACATTCACAAGATGTCTTGTCAGAGGTGAAGGAAGGTTATGGTAATCAGATAAATTTGTGCCGAGACCTAGGATTGAACCCCGGACTCCAGCACAGAAGTCCGACACCTTACCCCTAGACCACCAGGTCACCTAGAGTTTAATTTCATTCCCATAGTGACTTAAAAGTTGTTGAATATACAGTGTGTTATGACTCATGAACATAGTGACATTAGATGAGAAAAATTTTTAAATTAAGATAAAAAAAAGTTGTAATTTACTTCCAGGACACCTTTGACAGATATTTAAGAAGTATTGAGGTCACCAGGTGAAGAAAATTAAACTTGATTATGTTTCTACTTAAGAAAGATTTTATTTATTTTTGAAAAAAAAAGTTTTGCTATAAAAACTGCAAAAGCTCTAGCCTTTTTTTCGCGTCTTCTTCCAGCCCACCTCAAAGTGGAAGGAGCAATTTCACCACCTACACAATTCTTGACTGTTCCAGGAGTTGAACATACAACCCTTAACTTAGTAGATAGGCGTGTTACCTACCCTGAGTATCAAATAGTAAAACGTTAGTAAACAACTTAATATAAAGAGTGGTGTCGAATTTTTTTTTTCTATCACCACGTCTTATTACTTATTCGGGTTATACGATTATATTCTAATCTCGAGAATGGGTTAAGGATGAGTAAGGTTGAATTTCGACGAAGCGTACTATTATTTGCGTAGAGAGAGAGAGAGAGAAAGAGAGAGACAGTGGAAAAACATTAAAGATAAACCACCCTCAGTACACTCGACTGGGATCGAACCATAATCTCCCCGTCATCGACAGTCTAGTCTATCACTAGAGCAGGGGATTTGACCATGAGGCCACTGAAGTGGGAATGTGGTAAAAAAAAAGTTATTTAGAGGAAATACAACTGCCCCAGTATGGTGAGGGGGGAGGGGTGATAATAACATGTCTGTTGATATAATTAGATTCCTTATAAACCCGGATCGGTGATCGCATTGTCCAACGCGTCACTCTGGAGGTTTTTTTTTCCCCAACTGTTTACCATTAGTATAATTATTAATGCATGAGTACTACTCAAAAGTGTACTAAGTACCCCTTTATACAGGAGTTTCTTGACACGCGACAGCCATGACGCGCGTCTCAGCCCATTTGATTGTATACAAGCAACTTATTATGTCGCGCGTCATGAAAAGGGCGGGAGGAAAAAAAAACTGAGACCAGGGTTTCCAGTCTCGTCTCTTTTCTACCACTCGTGATAGATCAGTGTGTTAGCCTCCTCATATTATTGCTATTCCAGGAACAAATAAAGCGGTAGACAATAAATACTCCCCGGCACAGATTTATCTGATTACCAAACCCTTCCTTCACCTCTGACAAGACATCTTGTGAGTGTGGGGAATGCCAGGCCTCCACCGTGGTTCGGATTCCACGTTAAACTGTAGGTCTTCCATTTCATCTCACAATACCCCTACCATTACACATTAGAGTGAGTGCGTATAACCCGAGCGAGTAGTAAGACGCGGTGCTAATAATAATAATAATAATAATAATAATAATAATAATAATAATAATAATAATAATAATAATAATAATGATAATACACTGATAATGAGATACACTGAAGTTCCAACACGAGTTTGTTCGCCCTGCAGTCGCGCCAACACGGCGACACACAAGCAGACGCCTGTATAAAATGCTCCATTGAATGCCTAAGACGTAAGGGGAGAGAAATAGGCCTTGAAAGGGCATGTCAAAAAAAAACCTCCCTAGTAACACAAAACAAAACTTACATGATTTAATTTTTAACTAACCAAATGCGAATATGTACACTCCTTATGATGAAACTTACTCCTAAGGAGATTTTATGTGCGCTATAAATTGGACATGGACCTAATTGATTTACAAATGAATAATTAAGATAAAATTACCCCTACGAGAACTTCTTCCTCCCCTAAAACACTGAACAATATCTGAATGGGTCACAAAACTTCAGTAGTCCATAGAAAAGAGATAATTATAGAAACGCAACTCTATAATGTTGGCAAGTAGAACCACATCGCTAGCGCTCGCGGCGTTGGTGCCGCAAACTAAAAGATTCGAGGAGGGACGCTACGCTTGGAACACAACGCATTTTATGTTGTGGAATATTCATTAATCAATTATTATTATATCAAATGTAACTAAATACACAATTTTATAAATAAACCACGTTATAAAAGGTAAAATCTAGCTAAACTCCTTCTTTAAAATAAACGACAAATTTCTAACAAAACAGTAATGGAAAATTTTACAGGCTTCCCCATTCCTTTTCTATGGACTTCACGCCCACGCATGCGCATTTCTCTGTGACTTCATTGCAAGCTGCTCCTAGCGATAGTGCCCCAAACTAGTGTATGAGATTAGCTAGTCCTATAAGAGTGCCCACCCCATGGTAAAGCTGGATAGCACAGTTATTATTCACCCTACAGGCCTTCCACGAGTCTTGTTTGTATTATTATTATTATTAGCACTGCGTCTTACTACTCGCTCGGGTTATACGCACTTACGCTAATGTGTAATGGTAGAGTGATTGTGAGAAGAAATGGAGGACCTACAGTTTAACGTGGAATCCGAACCACGGTGGAGTCCTGGCATTCCACACATTCACAAGTTGTCTTGTCAGAGGTGAAGGAAGGGTTTGGTAATCAGATAAATCTGTGCCGGGACCGAGGATTTAACCCCGTACCCCAGCACAGAAGTCCGACACCTTACCCTAAGACCACCAGGTCACCCATCTTGTTTGTAAAATTATGTGACAGATAGAAAATTTAAATATAAACATATTGGATGGATTGGGTTTTCATCCCACTGAGGGACACTTGATTTGTTTTTTCACTGATCATTTTAATAGCTATTAACATAAATATTAATACTATAATTTATAATTATGAATAAGCGGTACTTAACTTGATACACCCAAATGAAATCATAAATGAAAATTTGGCAATTAATTTTATTTGTAATATGTTTGTATTAAAAGTTTAAATGTGACAAATAAATATACAACAGCAAAACCTGACCATGCAAATAGAATAAAATACGCAAGCGGAATGAATGTCAACTAAGTAGACTCACAATTGCCCTCTACTCAAGTTTGAATATATTTACACTCAATTCTAGCTTCCTCGCCCCTGATTCGATAGTTTAAAAAAAATGTGCAAAGCCTGAACAAGTGGGCTAGTAAAATAAAGTGCAAATAAATAAACTCGTTTGGTTGCCTCTAATTGAACCTAAGGTGTTCATTTTGTCAACATATGGAACGAATTAAATTACTGCTTTATCGTAAGGCGAGTTTTTGAGATTGAATTGCCTACGTCTTTATTATTATTATTATTATTAGCGCCGCGTCTTACTACCCGTTCGGGTTATACGCACTTGTGCTAATGTGTAATGGTAGGGTGATTGTGTGATGAAATGGAGGCCCTACAGTTTAACGTGGAATCCGAACCACGGTGGAGGCCTGGCATTCCCCACATTCACAAGATGTCTTGTCAGAAGAAGGGTTTGGTAATCAGATAAATCTGTTCCGGGACCGAGGATTGAACCCCGGCCGCCAGCATAGAAGTCCGACACCTTACCCCTAGAGCACCAGGTCACCGCCTACGTCTTGGTATCGAGTGTTATCAACCATGCTGAAGGTTGAAAACGTGTTTTGTTTTATGTTTCCTAAATAAATATGGTGGTTGAGATAGATTTGATAGACCTATAACAGCTGGTATTTGGTTGATGTTATCCTACATGTACTCTAATTAGATAACTTGTGCCCTATTTAATTTGATTTTTTTAGCGATATTTATGTTTATTTTTACTATGTCTATTATTTACATAACATTGCTTCAACTTAAGTTTTAATTTTAATATCTAAAAAACCGAAATCTTAAGTCAAAATTCAAACATCTAAAGTCTCAGGACTAAATAAAATAAATTGAAGTTCTTGACGAAGTAAGATTAAAAGTAAATACATCAAATCAAACTGCTACTTAAAGATTTAATTTTTATGTGTACTAGTACAGTTTTAATAATTTACAAAGTATTCATGTGATTTATTGAAATACCTACACGTTACTCTATAGGTAGTCAAATATATGGAATCAAACACAGTTGATAGCTTTGAAAAATTATATAAATCTAATTTCATAAGTTAAAACAGCTTTTAAAGGAAATATATAAATAAAAAAATGGGAACAATACGTTTTGAAACTAAAATACAATTAGAATTATATATGTTGAGAAACACCTTTTTTTTTCTCTTACAAATTCCGTTGCACCATTCCCCTTAAGAGCGGCTTACACCCCAATAATCTAAGGGTCGTGTTCGAATTCCAAGTGGGCACACCACGTGAAGAATTATAAAGAAAAATACGAATGTCTTGCAGTCTACTTTAATCAGGACTACCTAAATTCCAGTAAAAAAAAAGTCTTATCCATTACGTGAAAATAATGATAAAGATAAAATCCACACAAAGCTGCACACAAAAAAACAGGAAAGGAATATCACAAAGCGATCTAATTAAATTGACTTCATATACAAAGCTTTAAGCTTGCTAAACTAAAAAGTTTCCTTGTTTAAAGTCTGTTGACGTCACGTTGCCATGGTAACGCCGGCTTCGGCATCGTCGTCACTTCTTCCCCTCCCCCCCACCCTTTTCACTCCACCAACCCTATTCTCACCCCGTTACCGATTAGTTGACGACGCACGGCATAGTAACACGTTTAGGAAATGGCGGAAGATTCAGGACGAGACCTAATTTTACATCTAACAGGAAATACACTATTGCAAGTTATAGGAGCGCCACTGTCGTTCGTACCTTTCCATTTAATGAAGTTTCCAGGGAGTTAATTTTGTCAACAGTAGTAAGTGTCGGTTTCTATTCGCCGGCTGCTTACCTTAGCTGTGCTTAGTTTAATTTCAAATTCAACAACGCCAGTTTCCTATTAACTTGGCAATGTTACGTTCCTCCCAAAGTTAAGAACCCATCTCACACCTACGAATAAGACATAACTTAAGGTAGAGTCTATCTACGGTGTAAGTGTAGAAGTGACAACTAGCAGAATACCCGCTTCAGTGGCCGCGTGGTCTAACACGCTACTCTCGTGAAGGGATAGAATGTCGAAGACAGGGAGATCGGGGTTCGATTCTGATCGGGTGCACTAAGTTTATTCCTAAACGGTTTTTCATTCTCCCTCTATGAGAATGCGGGTGCATTTCCTATAATTAATTAAACCTTTCCTAACCCATTAGTGAAATTAGTACATAGGTGCATAAACTGAACGGGTAGTAAGATGCTGTGCTAAAAAAAACTAGCAGAAAGGTTTTTCATTGCAAACACAGGTTGGAAATATTATTAGAATCGTTTTATAAAACTTTTATTTATTATTATTATTATTATAATTATTAGCACCGCGTCTTACTACCCGTTCGGGTTGTACGCACTTACGCTAATGTGTAATGATAGGGTGATTGTGAGATTAAATATGGAGGACCTACAGTTTAACGTGGAACCCGAAACACGGTGTAGGCCTGGCATTCCCCACATTCACAAGATGTCTTGGAAGGAAGGGTTTGGTAATCAGATAAATTTGTGCCGGGACCGAGGATTGAACCCCGGACCCCAGCACAGAAGTCCGACACATTACCTCTAGACCGCCAGGTCACCCTTTTTATTAATAATATAGTACTGCTAAGCAAATAAAAATATCTCCGAACAGGTTGATATTACGTACTTTCAGCCAATGCCTGTTAGTTTTCACTTAAAGAGGAAAGTTTCCCAAGATTTCGACAGTAGTGCCCTTTCGAGTCCATGGCTTAACTAACGTACCCCTTTCCAGTTCTCCATAAAAAACAACAAGAAGCTGCCAACTTGTAAAGTAAAAATTATTATTATTATTAATAGCACCGCGTCTTACTACCCGTTCGGGTTATACGCACTTACGCTAATGTGTAATGGTAGGGTGATTGTGAGATGAAATGGAGGACCTACAGTTTAACGTGGAATCCGAACCACGGTGGAGGCCTGGCATTCCTCACATTCACAAGATGTCTTGTCAGAGGTGAAGGAAGGGTTTGGTAATCTGTAAAGTAAAAAAAAAAAGTTGTTTCAAATTTTAACAAAAGGATTTTACCCGCTTCGGTGGTAGAATGTTTTAAAGGCGTCACTCTCTCAATAGACTGGACTATCGATGATGAAGAAATCGGGGTTCGAATCCCGAACGAGTTAACTAAAGGTAATTTTGTCAGAAATTGATTTTCACTATCCCACCACTAAAATGCGGTTACACTTCTTCTAAGTTCAACCTTCCTCATCCCTAACATATTAGCGTAGCTACAGGTTAATTTAATTCACTCGTGACTGTATTTTGGTAGCTTTTGCTTTTTTTAACTTTATTAGACCGTAAAGTTTTAGTTTGTATTCAAAGTTGTACAAGTCCAACTAAAGTATAGAGGTGTTCTTCAACCTTTATCTGATGTTAATAAGATTTTTTTTTAGCACCACGTCTTACTACCCGTTCGGACTATACGCTTATGTACTAATTACGCTAATGGTTTTAAGGAATAGAAAGGTTATATTTAGAAGAAGTGACCCGCATTTACGTGGAAGGAAAATTGAAAGCAATTTTGGAAAAAACCACCCTCAGCACAGCTGAACGAGATTCGAACCTCGATCTCCACGTCATCGGAAATCAAGTCTACTGCGAGAGTAGCGCGTTAGACCACGCGACAAACGAAGCGGGTGCTATCAAGTTGTTTAGTAGTTTAGTTGTGTTCGTTCCAGAATGAATCATCCTGTAGTATATATGTGTACAACCCGAATGGGTAGTAAGGCGCGGTGTTAAAAAAATAAAATAAATAAAGATTTAGGGGTAAGCTAAAATAATAACACTAACGGAGCTAACTAAAAGGTTTATAAAAGTGCAATGCTTTTCGTCAAAGTCTGTTCTAGTTTGTTTATCAGACCTACTATTATCAAAACATATTTTAAGGTTAATAAAACTTAGTGACATGTTGGATACACCCTGTAATGGTTCACGTACCTCTGGGGGTACGCGTCCCACAATTCGGGAAACACTGGCGCAGAACATAAAGAAACCGCGTCGTCATATTGTGGTTTTATAAAAGCTTTTAATGTCTCCTCATTATCTTAGTCTTAGACCGATGGTGTTAACGGAAGTAGCCACAGTCTTAAGAGCACTATATTACAGGATGACATAACGGTCTAACAGCAGTGTTATGACGGGGATAAAAATACTGATAAACTTACTTAACCTCAATCGAGTCTTAATAGCCATCCACCCGCACCGCTGGGTACGTGGACTAAATGCAAAGCTCATTTGGACTGTTTTCCCGTGACGAGAAGGTCTAGAGTTAATCGTATCCTGGTGTGGCGAGTTTTTATTACACTCTATGCAAATGCAGGTACATTTTATCTGTCCTTCCCATCCCTACTCAATTTAATCCCTACTATCAAATGGGTATAAATATCTCTCCCCTCTCCCTCCACGCAAATTGAGGTACATTTTCTATAAAATAAACCCCCTCGTCCTTAATACATTAGCGTAACTAGTGTATATTCGTACAACCCGAATGGCTATTAAAATGCGGTGTTGAAAAATATATGCGTATAGCCCCCTTCGGTGGTCGTATGTTCTAAGGCGTCAAACTCGTAATAAACTACACTGTCGATAATGGGAATATTGGGGTTTGAATCTTTGTCGGGTGTACTGAAGATATTTTTTCCAATTTTTTTTACTATATCCACTAAAATGCGGGTACCTTTTCTCTAAATGCAACCTTCCCCATCCTTAACACACTAACGTAATTAGTACATATGCGTACAACCCGAACGGGTAGTAAGACGCGGTGGTGGTAATAATAATAATAATAATAATAATAATAATAATAAGTACATAATGCATCAAACCCGAGTGGGTAGTAAGACACGGTGCTAATATAGAGTAGAGGTGATGAAGTTAAACTTAAGGGAATTGTAGATACATTTTCTTGTAAGGAGAGTGGCTGAAACCTTGTCGTTAGTTCTAGATTTTATTGACAAAGAGTGTACTTCAAAGGAACATTTGATATGTTAACTTTACTGAATATTTTGATATAACTACAATTAATGGCTATTTAACAAAATAAAAACTACTTGTGTACTAAATATAATTTGCAGCTTGTGTGGACGTATGCACACGTAAAAGTATGCTATAGTATATTTTATAGCTATTAAATAAGGCCTTTATTATTAAAATTCAACTGTAGCTTGGCTATCATTATGTTACCTTTAAAAGAATGGTATTCCATTATTATTATTATTGTTGTTATTATTATTACTGACCCGCCTTGGTGGAGTAGTTATCTAATGCGCTAGTTTCGTGTTGAACTAGACTGATCAGGACGGGGAGATTGAGTTTCGAATCTTAGTCGTATAACCAGGGGAGGCTTTTTTCCTAAATGGTTTTCCACACAAATGCGGGTTCACTTCCTCTAAATTCAACCTTCCCAATCCCTAACCCATTAGAATAATTATTACTTAAGCGTATAACCCGAACGGGCTGTAAGACGTGGTAATAAATTTAAATTTATTATTATTATTATTACTAGGCGTTCTGTCTCGCGACAGGCTCATTCCTTTCGTCGGTGAACATAAACAGCCAATGCATGGCTTCTCCTTGATCTCCGAAAAGTTTCGTCTTTCCTTCAAGTAACCTGATATTTGAATCCTCCTTCATTATAAGCTCCTCTTTCCCTCAAACCTTTCCTTCTATGACGTCTTGCAGAAGACAGTTCCTCCTAAGGATGTGTCCGATCCAGTTTGCTTTTATCCAAATAAACACATCCAAAAATGGGTTCTCTTCTCACCCACTCTTCTTAGGACTTCTTTAAAGTCGTATTTATTTTATAAGAGTTGACACAATTTTTTGTTAAAATATGCGTCAATCTGTTTCAAAAGTGTATTCAATAAAATATATGATCAGTGATTACAATAAACGGACGTCAATATAATGTCAAAAATGTTTACGAATGGACGGTGAAAATTTAATGATTGATTCGCCAAAATTCCTCTAATAAATTTAAAGGAGAAACACACTAATGCTATAGTCTCACTATGGAGTTCATGTCACACAAGAAAATAATATCTTTATATTGGACAATTTTTTTTTTTTTTTTTGCTGCTTCGTATATCCAGATAAATTATATCTCGCCATTTTCTTTGATAAAACTCCAGCGTATTCTTTTTAAAATAATTGTTAGATATTATAAAAGCTCTTTGATGGATCGTCATAGCTACGTCATTTATTTTATCAAAGTGCTTTTATAAAAGATATATGACTGTGTAATCCTACTAATTATATAGTCATCCTTAAATTTATTTAAGAAGACCTTTTAATACCGATAAACCAATTTACTTCACATCATTTCCTTTATTACGGTATGTATAATGTAGGCTTGAATGTGAATTGAATCCCGTCATACAGAACATAATCCTTTTAAAAGTTGTATTTCAATCATGTCACCTTTTTAATTATTTTTAAATTATTATTATTATTATTATCATCACCGTGTCTTACTACCCATTCGGGTTATACGCACTTACGCTAATGTGTAATGGTAGGGTGATTGATTCGTATATCCAGATAAATTATATCTCGCCATTTTCTTTGATAAAACTCCAGCGTATTCTTTTTAAAATAATTGTTAGATATTATAAAAGCTCTTTGATGGATCGTCATAGCTACGTCATTTATTTTATCAAAGTGCTTTTATAAAAGATATATGACTGTGTAATCCTACTAATTATATAGTCATCCTTAAATTTATTTAAGAAGACCTTTTAATACCGATAAACCAATTTACTTCACATCATTTCCTTTATTACGGTATGTATAATGTAGGCTTGAATGTGAATTGAATCCCGTCATACAGAACATAATCCTTTTAAAAGTTGTATTTCAATCATGTCACCTTTTTAATTATTTTTAAATTATTATTATTATTATTATCATCACCGTGTCTTACTACCCATTCGGGTTATACGCACTTACGCTAATGTGTAATGGTAGGGTGATTGCGAGATGAAATGAAGGACCTACAGTTTAACGTGGAATCCGAACCACGGTGAAGGCCTGGCATTCCCCGCATTCACAAGAGGTCTTGTCAGAGGTGAAGGGAGGGTTTGGCAGTAAAAGTAAATTGGAAAACCGGTTTAGAAAAAACTACTCTCAGTACGCCCTTCCGAGACTTGAACCTTGATCTCCCCGTCATCGGCAGTACAGTCAACTATAGGAGTAACGCGTTAGACCACGCGGCCACCGAAGCGGGTCATAGGACAATTCCCCTTCGGGAAAAATACCTATGGTACTGCAGAGAATCGAACCCGGGACTCCCAGATTAGTAGCCAGCAATTGTGACCTCTAGACCAAGAGGCCAGTTGGACAACCCTGTGACGACTAGTTTTATCGGCGAAGGTACCCCCTTGGAATTTGATGTCGTTATTGTTTATCGAGATCGAATCTTGACTACTCCACATTTAATGTGTTTTGTAGAAGTAAAGAGGAGTAAAATGGTTTCTTATCGATTTGGTAGGCCAAGATTCCTTTACACGTCCGATTAACCGGAGAATTAACTACGCGATTACGTTTAAACCAGAAATTGTATCGAAGCGTGGCTTTCTACATTTTTCAGTTGATATTCTTCAAAATTTTGACTAGCTCTAGAGTTGCTAATTTTTGTTTAGCACCTTGTCTTACTATCTGTTCAGGTTATAAACATATGTACTTATTATGCTAGTGAGTTAGGGGTGAGGAAGGTTGAATTTAGAGGAAGTATACCCGCATGTGCGTGAAGGGAGCGCGGTAAACAATTCTGAAAAAAAACCTCGATACATCCGTCCGGGATTCAAACCTCGATCTTCCTGTCATAGATAGTCTAGTCCAGGGCTCTCCAAACTTTTTGCTATGTGGGCCACATAATATATTTTACACATTTTTGCGGGTCAAAATAACGTTCACCTGTTCTTCAGGTAACATTATTTTTGCCCTGAATGCCTTGACATGCGCGAATAAATCATAAATCAAATTTGTTTCAACATGCAAATTTATATTCAAGTAACAATATGGCCAGTCACGTCTATAAAAGAAAATTCCACTTTCTAAGGCCATTCATTGTTTTATAAAAGTGATTGACGTTGATTCTTCTCTGTTAGTTATGAATCAATTTATATGTAATACATTATATTTATAATAATTATTAGTTAATATAATTATTTTTTAAATTAGGTAACATCTTTTGGAACTTTACTTTGATAACCCTCCGCCGGGAGACTTTTAACCACCTAAAAATCGTCACAGTCAAGCCATTCTGTTGTCGGTATAAGGAATGGCGCCTGCGACTGAAAATGAGGGTTTGCAATTTAGACAGCACTGGCTTGGTGTCATGGAGAGGGTGAGATGGGGGTGGGG
>CABFVZ010000883.1:45649-94876 GCA_902151445.1 Timema monikensis
GGGGGGGGGGGGGGGGGGTGAACGTGGGTTGAGGGTCAGACGAGCTCTTAAGTAACCTAGTTGACGCGGTCATAAAGTCGATACGGTGTCACTTAAATGTAAAGAGATGGGGATAGAGGTAGTGGCAAAGCGTGTTAAAAGTGTTAAATAACCTAGTATTAAGTATGATTACGTTTAGAATGAAAACGTCAAATGGAACTAAAATGAGGTCACTAACATTGATTTCCGTATATAAAAAAACATTACAGACTATACAACTTTTTTTTAATGTACGTTCACAATAAAAACAATACTTATGATACGGCTTTGAAAAGCGAAGGTTTTTTTTTTCAAATAAATTGCTAACACATAATAAAATGTTAACAATACTTTTTTTTTTAGCACTTTGTCTTATTACCCGTTTGGGTTATACGCTTATGTACTAATTAAGCTAATGGACTAACAATGAGGAAGGTTGAATTTATAGGAAATGTACCCACATCTGTGTGGAGGGAAAGTGTGAAACCATTTTGGAAAAAACTGACCTCAATAACCTCGACCAAGATTCGAACCTTGATCTCCCCGTCCGAGGTAGGCTAGTCTACTGCGAGGGTTGCGCTTTAAACCATGCGGCCACCGAAGCAGGTGATTCCTACACATATTAAATGACTATTCAGTGTGTGCACTAAATTATATAAAGAAATTATGATGATGAGATTTAAACTTAATTAAAAGCAACAACTCTCACCTGAAGAGAGAGAGAGAGAAAAAATCTAGGGGGGGGGGAATCCTCGTTCGTAATTAAAATCCTAGATTATCCAGTTAAGAGTAAATCACTGTCGCAAGCCTTTGATGTGAAAACCAATAGTAGGCCTATTACCTTACATAGAGATTAAATCAGATTTAAATAAAAACCAATCAGACCCAATTCGCTGGTCGTATGGTCTAAGGAGTTACTTTCGCAATAGGCTAGACTTCCAATTACGGGAAGAATGGAGTTAAATCCCAGTTAGTTGTACTGGGGGTGGTTTCCCACACTCTCTCCACGCAAATGCTGGCACACTTCCTCTAAATTCAACTTTTATAATTTCCAACTCATTAGTACAATTAGTACATAGGCGTACAACCCAAATGGGTAGTAATACACGGTGCTAAAATAAAAATAATATTTTATAACAAATTGTAAAAGTAACCCCTGTAGTTAAAAGTTGATTTTATAATTTTGAAATAATTGTTTTTGTGTCTTAAATAATTTTTAAAATCATAAGTTTAGTGGTAGCTTTACTCAAACCTAAACTTTTCCTAGGGATATAGGGATTAGTCTTTCTAATGAAAACCAGAAGTTGTAGTTATTCAAATTAAATGCAAAACATGGCGATGAGAAGTTTTACCCCAAACTCATCAATGATCCTCAACCCATTACGCTATGACATGATATGTTGAATATGGAGCGCCATCTACACGATATTATCAAATTGGAAATCATGTAAACCAAATGGCGAGAGTGTGTCAGTATTTGAAGTGGTAATAGAGAAAGTCGTCTCCACACCCTTCACCACCCCGTGGAGAGGGACTTGGGAAATCAATTTGGAAAAAAACACCCCTCTGACCCACCCTCCCCTTGTCATTCTGCCCGCACTGTCACTGCCCGTCGAGATTATCGGTAGGGGGGTTGGTTTGGAGGGGAGAGAGGAGTTTTCCCGGTTAGTAACAACGCGACGGACGCTACAGCGCCGGTAACTCCTAGAACCGGCGTCAGATACGGATCTATAACTCTTGTTAACTTTGAGGGGACGCCCAGTTATGGGTCATACGTTCTAAAGCGTCGTCACCAACCGAGTCAATTTCAGTCCGGTCACCAGCCTCGATGATGTAGTTGATTAACGCGCTAGTTTCCTGTTGAACTCGACTGCCGAGGACGGGGAGATCGAGGTTCGAATCTCGGTCGGGTGAATTGGAAGGGGGTGTCCTAAATGGTTTTCCACTCTCCCTCCACGCAAATGCAGGTTCACTTCCTCTAAATTCAATATTCCCAATTCATAGTCCATTTGCGTAAGTAGTACTTAAGCGTATACCTCGAACGGGTAGTAAGACGCGATGTTAAATAAGTGAGTTCAGTCCAATCATATCACACCATTCAAGGAGTTTCATATCGACTGGTAGCTACAAGTTGATACAATTATTGCATTCTGTGTATCTTTACTTGACGGTTTATTAAGAGCGTTCATCATATGCCAATTAACTTTATTATTATTATTATTATTAGCACCGCGTCTTACTACCCGTTCGGGTTATACGCACTTACGCTAATGTGTAATGTTAGGGTGATTGTGAGATGAAATGGAGGACCTACAGTTTAACGTGGAATCCGAACCACGGTGGAGACCTGGCATTCCTCAATTAACTTTATGATACAGTCGGATACAATTCTTTAAATTTACACGAGCACTATTGCTCGTGGATCATCTATGAATAAACCTTAATGGAGATAAAGAGTTAATAAAAGTTCCTAATACAGAACATTGTTGAAATATTAAATGATATTTGGTTAAAAACTGCATTGGAAAGTCTCTTTTTGACAATTTTAGAACGGCTTCACAGATAAGAAATGTGCACATATATTTATTCTGTCATAATAGGGACACACTGTATATATAACAAGAAACTTTGTCGCTTTGTCCCCCATCGTCACCGCGGAACATTTTTAGTAATCATTCAAATACGAATGCACCGCACACATTTCCGGCATATCGTAGTTATTTTCTTTTCCCTTTTACTGCCAAACCTCGCGTGAGCCGGGAACCTAGTTGGGCCCGTTATGATGCACGCTCTTAAATTACACTATAGAAAAATAATTTAAGTAACGTACCTGTAGTTTCTAATTATTGTGCCATATTTCTCCAGGTACTACTAATAACATAATAGTCCGATTCTTCGGATGTTTAACATCGTATATTTTCACTATGGTATCTAACAAAAACAATAAGCTTTTCAACGTCCACTATTAAAAAATATATGAAAACGTTGACCCAAATGAAACAGACAAACCGGTGAGATAAACACAAGACTCGCACAAAGACTGACAGAAATTCAATTGGCCTAGTCTAGACCAGTCTTGAATCGACTGGTTCGTGTTGTATTGGACGTGACGTATTCAGTAAGAAACCATTCGATGCTCCTCCCTTTAAAAACAATGTTGGGACCATTCATCTGAATCTAGTAGTGTCGGACGTGACTGTACTTGACTGTTTTGGGGTGAAATTAGTCTCGGTGACTGAATGAAGAGAAAGGTTGAAGTTTTCTACTCACCCTTTCACGGTATAGGGGTGCATTTATATATTTAAAATGATCTTTCCTATCCCTACCCTTTAAATCAAGCCATTAATAAAAATAAAAAACCAATGTGTTAAACCTAATAGTTTAAAAAAGTTATTTTGATGAGCCTGAGTGTCACCACTGTATTACATATATTATTAACTTTGAGGGTTGCCTTAAAATGTCAGAAGTGTATTAGGAGGTGCTACAGTACTGTAACCCGTCTCGGTGGCGTAGTTGGCTAACGCGCTTGTCGTGTTGAGCTCGACTGCTGAGGACGGGGAGATCGAGGTTCGAATCTCTGTCGGGTGAACTGGGGGTGGTTTTTCCTAAATGGTTTTCCACTCTCCCTCCACGCAAATGCGGGTTCACTTCCTCTAATTCAACCTTCCCAATTCCTAATCCATTAGCGTAATTAGTACTTAAAGCGTATAACCCGAATGGGTAGTAAGACGCGGTGCTAAATATTATTACAGTACTGTATATCTTCCTAACTTTGAGGGCTGCCTTAAAGTGTCAGATGATTCTACTGTATTATATATCTTGCTAACTTAGAAGGCTGCCTTAAATTGTCGAAGGAGTACTAAAAGGTTTTTACTGTTTTTATATTTCTTGTTAACTTTGAGGACTGCATTAAAGTGTTTTAAGGGTCACTAGGAGGCTCTATATACTGTTACCAATCTCTGATAAAAGTTTATTTAGCTCGTCAACTTTGAGGGTACCCGCATCGGTAGTTACGCGGTATAAGGCGCCAAATTAACAATATACTGAAATACTAGTTTAGATATGTGGGATGATTTGATCTTTGTGTAATGGCAAACACTGGTCTTGTTGAATTAAAATTATCTCACCTTAAGGAAGATGAATGTCAAATAATTATTATTAGCACCGCGTCTTACTACCCGTTCGGGTTGTACGCACTTAAACTAATATGTAATGGTAGGGTGATTGTGATATGAAATGGAGGACCTACAGTTTAACGTGGGATCCAAACCACGGTGGAGGCCTGGCATTCCCCACATTCACAAGATGTCTTGTCAGAGGTGAAGGAAGGGTTTGGCAATCAGATAAATCTGTGCCGGGACCGAGGATTGAACCCCGGACCCCCAACACAGAAGTCCGACAACTTACCCCTAGACCACAAGGTCACCTACGATGAATGTCAAATAATTCTGCCAGCACTCGCCTTCACTTATAAGACACTTTTTAAAGAGGTACATAATTGGTTGAAACTAAGAGATGCACTTGCCCCATTACTTTTTAATATAGTTTTAGAGTATGCTCTTACATACCCTGTACTAATCAAAATATATTGTTAGTATCATCAAAACTCGTAGATAATGACATACAACTCGAATGGGAGAATCTAGAATCATGTTCATGGTATTGACTCGCAAAACCCTACGGGAAGAGACAATTGGGAAGACCTAGACGCAGATGGAAGAAAGGCTACCTTGTGAGCTGTGAGTCTAACGTCTTAGACCCTGTAAACATCGGTACGGTATCTTCACCTCTAAGTTGCGGGTGTATACTTGATAGGAGACTGTATTTGCCTGACACAACCCTTTACCCTCATGTACGCCCCCTTCCCCCCCCTCCCAACCATCATGCAGGTTTGTAGGGGAGGATGAATCGATGCCACCTTCCCAACCCCATTTTAGCGTGCCCAGCGCCGCACCCCTATAAAACCTCCCACCTAGCCCCTCCCGCGCACCCGGGAGCCACCACGAGGAAAAAAAAAAAGCTTTTCGCAATCCTTGCCCATTGTTCGTTACAGAATCGCAGTCTGGGTTTTAACGAAATGGAACAGGGGTGGCGAAAATTCATTCATTTAAAATAAATAACGTCTAGTTTAGTTAAATTTGTATATTTTTTTTGTTTAGTAAATTTATTTTCACATAATCTATCATTTGCGTTACAAACACATATTAAAACATTACAAATATTTAAGATTTTAGAAAACATATTATTATTATTATTATTATTATTATTAGCACCGCATATTACTACCCGTTCGGGTTATACGCACTTACGCTAATGTGTAATGGTAGGGTGATTGTGAGATGAAATGGAGGACCTACAGTTTAACGTGGAATCCGAACCACGGTGAAGGCCTGGCATTCCACACATTCACAAGTTGTGATTAATACACGTCTTGTCAGAGGTGAAGGAAGGGTTTGGTAATCAGATAAATTTGTGCCGGGACCGAGGATTGAACCCCGGACCCCCAGCACAGAGGTCTTACACCTTACCCCTAGACCACCAGGCCTAGAAAACATTATAAAATATGTATTAATAACTGAATATACTATTAATGAAGGTCATTATTTCAAGTAGTTTGTTTCACATTGACACAACCAGTCATTATTTTTTTTATCTAAAGTAAAGTACAAAGAATTTTCCTTGTTTGTTACAGCCCAGTGTGTAATAAAATACTTGAAATCATTCCCTTCATTATTAATACAAACTATTGAAAGAAAAAAAAAAACTAAAATCAAAATTGAATGAGAGGGTATGGCTGCACGAGGGAAAGAAAGAAAAAAATATCTAGAAACAATAGAACTACTCTTTTTGATGGGCACGCAAATACATGTTTTTGTTTTTAGCACTGCTACATGCTTATGTAATAATTACGCTAATGAAAGCGAGCACAACGCCTTAAATCACCATTCGACCACATAAAATAAATAAAGGTGATAGTGACATCTTGTCTGGCTAGGTAGTGACTGGAATGTCGGAGTTAGAAACATTACCAGGAGTAATAAGTTTTTTTCTTAATGGTTTTCTGCTCTCCCTCCTCTTAAATGTGGGTACATTTATTATAAATTCTACCTTCTTCCATACATCATTATTCCAAGTATGCGGACAGCCCTGACGGAACATAACTACATAAGGCATAAGGCATAAATCACAACTTTTTGTTTTAATTGCACAATTATTTTTTTAGACCCATGTATACAACTTTTCAGAAAACATTTTGAATTCATAAGGAGATAAAGCTATGTTTTGGGTAAGAATGGATTTATATTTTGAGGTTAAATTATAAAATATATTTTAACTTGTTGCTTTGCGAATCAGTCGAGCTGCATCAACTAATCGACACGAATATGCTCAGTTATTATGATAAATATAAATAACAAATGCACAATACATTAATTTAAATCAAATACATAAGTAAATGACTATATAAAAATCTACACTACAACTTTAAAACCTTGAAAATAAAATATATAAAAACCTCTTATATCCTTGTCTTGGCGTATTGAACTATTGCATGCAAGTAGGCTATGATAGTCAGAAATGCCTGGTAAATATTTAAACTATATGCCGTTCACGATAGGTTTTTACCTGGATGACAGTTCGAAAATCATATGTTTAGGTTTTGGGTTGCCAACACTTGTAAGAGATCACAGTTTTGTTATAAATGTAAAGATCTTTAATTACCTGTTATATATTACATTTAAAATAACGTAAACTTAAGTTTTCTCATACTATTTCATTTTTTTTAAATAATTTATTTTCATAAATAATATTGGGCTAAATTACTGTGGTTAACTATCACATTAATAGATTACCATCTGTTTTCATTACGGTCATCCAAAGTGATAGATGTCAGCTGTTGGCGTAGTGATATATTAGGGATTACTTCTAGTAACATTTCGAACTGTCATCCATGTAAACCTAGCTCGTGAATGAATTATACTAACTTATTAATGAATACACTATATTAAATTAAGTTCATTTTCTTTAAATTGAACAACTAAAGTTTACAAAAAGCATGGTTAGAAAAAAAACTAGTTATTTTAAGAACTAGACCAACAGATTTTGTTTTAAACATGTTTTAAAATCGCTTGCGTTCACTGAATCGAATCGGAACTCGATCCCCGGCTTATCCCGTCGTCGATAGACCATTCCAGACGAGAATGACGTCTGTCCTATCCTTCTGGTGTGGGGTATTATTATATTCTACATAACTTATATGGTTGACTTACCAATCTCTTCGCGTTTTAAATCAAACGTAATAGCTTATGGATATCGTCTGCAGTATTAAATATGACACTGACGTTTATAATCTTGCTTTTTTTTTAACCCTGAAAACCTACTCTTATTTTTTTGGTCTTAATGTGTGTGTGTGAAACCCGATGCACGAGTCAAGTCTTTTCTTTTTTGTTTGGGGTGCTCCTTGAAGCTGACCTCTTCCCCCTCATATCTCATCCCCTTCCACTCCAACCCATCACTAAAAAAAAGTCTGCACAATGAGAGATCTCTTTCGGATATCTTGTGCAGAGTTTGACATTCGTAAACAGTTTACGTGAGGAAGAGTGACGCCAAACATCTGCCGGCCATTTGGCGGCTTTTACTAGCGCCCGCTTTTTTTTATTATTCTTACAAGTTTTTAAATAAATGTCAGTTGCTATTAAGAGACTTTTAATTGGTGACTACCGTAAAGTGTTTCTCAGAAAGAAATGTTTATAGTTTTTAAGAAGGTTGGAATGTGAAGTATGTGTATACAAGATAGAGCTTAAATATGGAATTAGCTTATTAGCACCTTAATTGTTAGTGATAATAAGTAATAAAAAGGGCTTACACAGATCTAAGGAATCTACTTCAATCTCTGCTGATTTTTTTTGGTGTGTGTGTGGTGCTTCAATTCTTGTTGCCCGCCCACAATTTCTAATAACAAGGAACCGGGTTTTTATTACCTATAAATTTGCCAGGAAAGTATTTTCACATACCTTCCAGGTTTCCTTTACATGCCACAATCGACATGAGACCAACGGCTTAACTTCCCCTCCGAAGGAAGTTGTGCTACGGATTTTTACCGCTCAAGAAAAACGCGTTGAACCCAGCTGGGTTTGAACCCATGAACGTTGGGACCTGAGGCAATCACTTTACCCCAAGATCACTGAGGTCAACTTTGGTAATTGTAATTCAAGCTCATTAAGTAGGCCTATGTCTTGCCGTTAATGTTGAGTTGGGGGATTGAATCCCAGCTGGGTGTGTTAACAAGTGATTTTTCTTAAATAGTTGCCCATTATTCTTCCATACAAATGCGGGCACATTTATTTTCAATTCTGCCTTATCTTCACCATTTTAACGTAATTTATATAATAGGCCATATATATATATATTTAAAACCTGAACGGTTAGTTAAACGCGGTGAGAACGCTAGGTGACCTTCAAATTAAAGTATCATAAGTTAACTTATCTTGTAAAACCACAACTTCAAATTGATATCATGAACACATAGCCCATCTTAGACGGGTAAAAAGATGACATTTTGTTGTGATTAGGTTCTTCCTTATAGGTCACCCTTTCTTTGATGTTCGTAATTTTCCCGTTTCGGAACGATTCGGATGGACATCTCGAGGTTTTGCACATCTCTCTTCCAAGTAGTTCCATGTATTATCACCTCACAAGAGGTGCGCTATTGTAGCTATGACAGTCACCCCACCGACCCTCTCCCCCACCTATACTTCACCCTTTCAGAGTGTCCTTACATTCCACAAATCCAGGCAGCCACCCCCCCCCCCCTTACCCCTAATATTTTCAACTTTGTAGCTTGCTACTCAACAAAAGACAAGCTATCACCAATGTACTCTCCAAGGAGTGATGCCGAGTTTTAAGCCACAATCTCAGTTTTTTTTTAATCACTTCCAAAGTCAAAGGGCAAGTAAGGGCTTGAATCCCTTTCAAAGTATAGTTTTACTGAGCTACCTTAGGAAATCATTAATTAGAGTATATTGTGACATATTTTTTAGTTTATCTATTACTATAGAAATATTCATAAATATATTTTCTTCCCAATATTAAAAAAAATATATAGCCATTTATTTTAGTTTTTTTTAAGTGACATAGTTTTTACGGTCGCTATTTACGCTAATTATTTAAATATAATATGTTATGAGGAAGTTAGAATTAAAATAAGTGCACCACAATTTGTTTGTACAGAAGATAGAAAAACCAAAGTGAAAACCACACTTTGTTCCAGGTAATAGGCTGTTCAAAAAAAATTGGAAAAATCTTTTAAAAAAATATGACCGAAGTTATGCGAAAATTGCAATTTGTAAATTTTATTTCTATTAAATAGAATTTACATACTGTACGCTTACCTCACTTTACAAATAGGCCCTACTGTTTATTTTTGTTGCTACGTTCAACACACAGGTTATTAATGGCTTAATCTGATTGGTTAGAGATGAGAAAGGTAGCTAAGAGGAAGTGAACCCGCATTTGCGTGAAGTAAAGATGGGGAAAACCAGAGTGATAAATCACTTGTGGAAAAACATTAAAGGTATATATTTATAAATATATACCTTTAATATATATATATATTTATAAATATATATATATTTATAAATATATATATATATAAAATTAGCACCGCGTCTTACTACCCGTTTGGGTTATACGCACTTCGCTAATGTGTAATGGTAGGGTGATTGTTAGATAAAATGGAGTACCTACAGTTTAACGTGGAATCCGAACCACAGTGGAGGCCTAGTATTCCACACATTCACAAATTGTGATTAATACACGTCTTGTCAGAGGTGAAGGAAGGGTTTGGCAATCAGATAAATCTGTGCCGGGACCGAGGATTGAACCCCGGACCCCAACACAGAAGTCAAACACCTTACCCCTAGACCACCAGGTCATCCTTAGTTAAACTGTACTTCGACTTTTAATTAAAAAGTCGAAAGATTTGTATCCTTAACTCAAAGATACCAATCTCTCGTGTTACGCCTCGAAGAAAAATGTAACTGTCACAAAACTTGACGTGAAATCTCAGCTACAACGTTCTATCTCCAATCATTCTTGACACTGTTATGTCACACATAAATAAACTTAGTAAAAGTGACCACGCAAAAAGTGATAGAATTAGTGTTTAATTTACCCATTAGCAAAATATTATAAAAAGCAAACGAAACTGTTAATTTTTAAAGCAAAGGGACCATATTTTTTCTTTGCATCTACGAGGAAAATCATGGGAGCCTGAAAATGCAATTTTCATTTTAAGTGGAATTTTTTTTAGCACCGTGTCTTACTACCCGTTCGGGCTATACGCTTATTTTATAAATTACGCTAATGGATTTAAGGATTAGGAAGGTTTTATTTAGATGAAGTGTACCTGAATTTGTGTATGTGGGGAAAGAGAGAGAGAGAGAGTGTGGAAAGCCAATTTGGATAAGAACCTCAATACACCTGACAGATTCAAATATCAATCTCCTCATCATCGTCAGTCTAGTCTACTGCGAAGGTAGTGCGTTAGACCACGTGACCGCCTATAGTCATGCTTTTTATACTCGCATTTAGCCCAGTGCCAATAAATTATATCTATAAAATGTAGAAATATAATAATAAAAGTGATAAGATAATGTAAATTAAAAGTAATCTAGCTTACGCATAGATAAAGTCATAAGTTTTTGGGAAGGGCGTGGCCCGGTGGGGAGGGGGAGGAAGGGGGTCGTCATAATTGTTCAGATATACTCGTCGTTGTCTGGATTTAAATTATATTAAATTTAAGTTATTTTCATCAACTGATTTGATGGCCACATATTCGTTCTACATACATAAATATACATTTCAAATTTCATTAATATATTTAAAAAAAAAATCGTGGACAAAATCAATTCGAGACATGAATCTTATTTTGAAGACTGTTCCCGAAAATCTGTTATGAATGGTAAGAATCAAATAACTGAAGCAATTAATTAATTAAGATGAATGGTAATCTTATTTTTAAAGAAATTACCAAAAAATCGCATTTCATAATATAATATCTAATCTTGATAGTATTTTACTATAGCAAAGACTTGGATAGCGTCATTTTAATAAACCATGTACTATTATACCGATATGACTCTGTGAATTTAAAAAACAAACAATTTCAAGTTAATTTGAATTAAAATTAAAATGTGAAAAATAGTCTTGTCTGCTTAAACGCGTCCTTATATACGCGTTCATAACGTTCACACACATAAAATGCTGAAACATGACAAAATCAAGGTTAGTTTTTTTTATGAATCATAAACGAATATATACTTGGAAATTTAAATATTTATCACAAGTTTAGTGGTGATGAACTTTGACACTTTTTTTTATTGTAGCACGCTTTGTAGTTTATAGCTGTTACGTTGAATATAAGTTTCTTGTCTTTGCGACTATTTTTAAAAGATTTTTAGAGCCGTAGCCGTTCTTGACCTAGCACAACACGCCACTTGTTCGCTTCGTACACGAACCGACTAGAAATAGGTTTATGTTGAAGCTGGCTTCCGTCCGTGATTTATATTTAACTTTTATTAGCATAGTTACTATGGTAGGATTATATTTGGAATGAACATTATCTGAAAGTTACAAGAGCTACTAAAATCACTTTAATATAATCAAGACATCAATCCATGTGATATTCAACTGTCACTTTTGAAAGATAATAATATCTATAAAATACCACTATTAATATAGTAAAATGTTATCAATATTGTGTTTGTATTTTATAAAAAGTTTTTTCTACTAGAATCCTAATATACATTTATTACCAAAGCTGTTAACGGCTTAATCAAAAGTATATATTCTTCCCCTCACCCCTCACGTAAGTATTCCACGTCTTACTGCCAGTCCGAGCTGTTAGCATATTTACACTATGTAGAAAAGATAGAGCTAGAATTTAAAGGAAATACACCAGCATTAGCCTACAACGAGAGTGGGAATTTATCCAAGAAAAAACACACCCTAGCTTACTATGCCGAGGTTCGAACCCAAAGCTCACCTTCACCGACAAACCAGAAGATACCTTACCCCTCTGCATACTAATTGTACGTTTTTTTAAATCACCACATCTTACTACGTGTTTGGGTTATACGTTTATTTACTAATTACTTTAATGAATTAGGGATGAAGAATGTTGAATTTAAAGGGAGTGTACTCACATTTGCGTGGAGGTAGAGTGTAAAGCTATTTAGGAAAACCACCCTCAGTAACACCTGACCGAGATTCGATCTCGCAGTCATTGGCAGTCCAGTATATTACGAGCGTGAGGTCATAAAACAAGTGGATTTGTGCGTGTATAAAGGTTCGGTAATGAGGAGGATTAGTTCAGGAAAACTGCATCAACAGTCACGTAGAGCAGAAATGGAAACACCAATTTAGTAAATCAAATGTTAGAAATAAGCCCCAATGCACCTCAACTTTGTTCATCATCAGCAATCCAGGATGTTTAGAGATTGACTCCTCAGACCGTTTGATCACTAGTCCGTGTTAAGAAGTATAGTATCGATCATAGAATTGAAACTTATTTTTTTTAAAGTTGATGGTAACATTTATTATTGCTTTTTAAATTCAATTGCAGATCTATTACATTATTTTAGGCAATTTAATACAATTTTCATAGTAAGAGAAAGAGAATAGCTACTAGATCCACCTTCGCGTATCCAAACGTCAAGTCATGTGATCTGCAACTGTCCCTTTTGATATATATTACCAATACATTTAAAAAAATTGAGTAAGATTATATATTTTGACCGCAAAATAAAAGTTTGTATTTTACCAAAGGCTCTTTCTATGAAAATTGGACTTTATTAAACTATTTTAAGTTTAGGAAACACAAAGAATTTGAACAGGAGCCCTTGGTTAAATAAATAAACAGCGTCTTTAACCCCTCGACCCAAAACATTGAATAAGTGTTGCCCTTTCCTCCACACCCCTAGGCCCCCCACCCCTCCCAGTTTCACTACTATACGCATTAGGTACGTTCTTATAATGTATTGTTCTTTTTTCCACTCTTCCTACCTTTCTATATATTACACCTTTACCATTAGCAATTTCCATTAAACTAAAGAGAGAGAGAGAAGGGAAAGAAACGGCTTCCAGATTTTTTGGAGAAGCAGCGTGAAGTTCAATGTGATGTATAATGTAAGAGTTCCATTACCGAAAGACCGTGACTGCACATTAATTAAATTAATTAGGCAATTAGGGAACAGGCATGGGAAAGCAGGGTGTGTGTAAGCGAGTACTGAGCTAGATTTATTTAAAGGAAGAACGAGAGTAGTAAAGATAGAAACAGTACTGTATCTGTGAACTTTGATACAATAGCGCGCAAAAAAAAAAAAAGGAAATTTGAGGAAAAAACAACAACTGAGATTTAATTTCTATTTATATATATGTATACTCGTATGGGTAGTTTTCTGAGCCAGCTTTTCATAGTGAAAAATGTTTTTTAAAGCTTTGTTTCTTCTCTTTTTCTTCAAACTTAAAAATACGTTATAGTTTGTTTTTTGTCATTTTGTCGTGATACTCATTCAGATTATCTGAATTTTTATAAAATTTGCCGATAGTAGGATTCAGGTAAAATTTTAAGGAAACATACCGACATTTTCGTGGAGAGAGATAACGAGAACCCATTTAAGAAACACCGTTGATCTTGACGCTTAATACGCATGCTCACCGATTTTTAGCCTTGCGTCTCACTGTCCATTCAGGTTATAAGCACATGTACTAAATATTATAATGCGTTAGAGATTATAAGGATGAAGAAGTGTATCCACATTTGCTTGAAGGGAGAACGTTCAACCATTTAGGAAAAATACCATCCTCAGTACACCCGACCGGGATTTGAGCCTCGATCCCTAATGTCATCTGCAGTCTAGTCTATTGCAAAAGTGACGCCTAAGACCGTGTGGTCAAATGTTTTTAAAACTTTTTAACTCTCTTGTAATATAAATACACCAGTGAATAGTTTATTATCATTATTTTTACCAATGGTACTCGATATGCTCTTTCTGCAACTTAATATTTTATCAGCGTTGAGTCTTACTACCCGTTCACTCTATCTGATTATACTGATGGACTATAGATAAAGAATATAAAATTAAGAGGAAATACACCCGCACTTGATCGAGGTTAGAAAGGTAAACCACAAACCTTCACATCCTCAGCGGACCATAGGCACTACTAGAAGAACTTGACGTTTAGTTCACGTGTTCATAGATGCCCAGCAATGCTGGCAACATTAAAAAAAATATATCTTCTGTCTACTTTTTTATAGGAAGGGCCTTATTTAACAGCTAGAAACATTACTAGATTTACTTTCACATACACAGTTGTCACTTATGATATTATATTATCAATACCTATCGAAGATTAGAAGCATTTGAAATGGGCTGCTACAAAATAATGTTGGAAATATCATGGATGGAGATGGTATTAAATACAGAAGTGCTAAGAAAAGCAAATGAAGAAAAGTAAACTTTGGAAAGGTATACGGCAAAGAAGAGTTATCATGGTAGGGCATATACTGAGCCTTGATAGTTAGACAAAGATAATGAGATGTGGAAGATAGAAATTCTAGAGTTTCACGATTGTAGATAGATGTGGAAGAAAGAAATCCCAGAGTTTGATGAAGATAAGGATATGTGGAAGAGATACATTCTAGAGTTTGACGAAGATAAAGAGATGTGGAAGAGAGAAATTCCACAGTTTGACGAAGATAAGTAGATGTGGAAGAAAGAAATTCCAGATTTTGATGAAGATAAGGATATGTGGAAGATATACATTCTAGAGTTTGACGAAGATAGATGTGGAAGAGAGAAATTCCACAGTTTGACGAAGATAAGGAAATGTGCAAGAGATAAATTCCAGAGTTTGACGATTATAGATAGATGTGGAAGAGAGAAATTCCAAAGGGAGTACATAAATCAGACAGCGAACGATGTTAGAAGAAGAAGTAACAAATTGGAACCAGGATAGGTAAAATTGGAGAGCTGCGGCAAACAAATCGCAAGATTGATGACCTAATGCTAATGATTCTATTAAAATGTTATTAATGTTGACCACAAAAATATATGTTTGTCATTTTTAAAAGGTTCTTCCTACGAAAATTCTACTGTATTATTATGTGGGTTGAATGTTTTCCGGTCTAACTAACGAATCAATTTGAACATTAATGCTCCGTAATGAAGTCATACGAAAGCTTCACTAAGGTCCATTAAACTGGTAACGACGCAATTTCAGAAATTACCAACTGTACGAGAACTTTCAGCCCTAGCTCTTATCCCAACCCTTTTAGGTCGTCGCCATTCCGGCTTGGTTTCAAAGGTAATGGTTAATTTATCATAGACCCATTTAAAGCTCGCAGGCGTTTAACGAAGGATAAATCAACAAAACGCAAAGAGAATGGTATCTTTAGTCCCATATTATTCCCGGTTCCCATCTTTCTCTTTGCCTTCAAGGAACGATCTAGTTGGAAGAAATAAATTGTTACTGCAAATATTCTCTATGTCGAAAACGCTGAATTCACATAGATTTCGGTAACTTATGTTTAAAAGTTGTTGACGAATTTAAATACTCGGTAAATCATGATTTTTTTTTATAGGAAGCCCACTTTCGGCCACAAAAATTGATTAAAAGTTATTAAAATTTGGCATTTTTAGAAATGTATCATTTGCCTTATTGATTAAAATGTCATAAAAATTTATCAAACGCTTCCAATAGTATACTTACTTTTTGATTAACATATCCTATTGTCTAAATTTACAACATTGACTAAATAGATGGCGTTGGGAACTCGAAAATTCATTGACGCACTTACAAAAGTATGCCACCCATCCCTATCTTGAGCTAGTTCTATCAGTACACCTCATTACACCCTATCCCTATTTTGAACTAGCTATATCCAGTACACCTCATTACATCATAGCCCTATCTTGAACTAGTTCTATCCAGTCTGCCTTATTACGTCATTATCCATATTTTGAGTTAGTTATCTCCAGTCCACCTCATTACACCCTATCCATCTATTGAAATTGTTTCTACGCCATATCGCTATCTTGAGCTAGTTCTATCCAGTACACCTCACTACATCCTATCTCTTTAAGGTCCAGTCTAATGTAATCATCCCATCGGCTTCTAGGTCTTCCCAACGGTCTCTTCCCATTGGGTTTGACAGTCAATACCATGAACACAATTCTAGACTCCCCCATTCGCGTTGCCACCGTAATATACGATACAATGCCTTGTGATGGGTACAGGGTATGTAACTCAGTATGTAACCTCCTTCACTCCCCAGTAACTTCATTCCTGTTTGGACCAAATATCTTCCTAAGTATATTGTTTTCAAACGCATTAATTTAGTGTTGTCATGTGTGCCTCTGATAACTTATAACAAAAAAATTTACTAGCTCTACCTACTTTAACGTATTCCTACGCCAGGTCATATTATATGTAGCTGTCACTTTTGATAGATATTACAATACCTCTAAAATAACACTAATAATTTAGTAAAAAATTATCAATGTTGGCAGAAAAATATATGTTTATATTTTCCAAAAGGCTCTTTCTATGAAAACTGGACTATATGTACACTCCGTCTATCCTGAGATGTGTCGAACTTACTATGCACGTAGCAAAGTGCAGTATATGAAGGAATGATTGCTACCTTTCAGGGTAAATATCCCAGTTACCGTTTTTTTTTACTTCTGGTGTTAGCTTTTTATCTTTACGCTTAAGTTATGTCATTATAATTCAGTATTGAGTTAGTTTTTAAATTCAGCATCGATTTAATTTTGTATTTAAAAGGTTCACATTACGAACCCAATTTTTTTTAAGGAAAAAGGCAGCCACATTTTTACACCCAAATAGGAGGGACATATTTAATTTTATAGTTCAACTCAACATCATCATCATCATCATCAACAATTCTTTCCAGCTTGTATCCGAATCAATCAAGTAACATTCCTTCATCTTCTTAAATCCTTCTACCATTCTTCCTCCTTTAATTGTTTCCATCGTCTCCTCTCACTTGCACACTTTCTGTTATCTGCTCCTTCCATCTATTTCTCGGTATGCATTGCGGTATTATTCCTACCATACTTCATCTTCATTATTCGCTTTGGTAGTCTATCCTTTTCCATCTTCATTACTTGACCATAACATCTCTAGTAGGCCTACTTCCATTAAGGTGGAGTGCTAGTGAGAGTGAGTTTAGGGCAGTATTTTTGCAGTTTTTATAGCACAAACATCTTTTGGCCAAAATAAATCAAATATTTCTTCTATAGAAACATAGAGTTTTGTTTTCTGCATATGCAAATCTCAACAGTTGTTGAATATCTGTCATGAGCATGGCAGCATTTGGTGACAAACATTTCTCTTTATTTAAAAAGTTTGTCACCAAATGCCGCCATGCTCATGACAGATATTCAACAACTGTTGAGATTAGCATGTGCAGAAAGCTAAACTATATGATTCTATAGAAGAAATATTTGATTTATTTTGGCCAAAAGATGTTTGTGCTATAAAAACTGCAAAATTAATGCACTAAACTCGCGCTCACTAGCACCCCGTCTTAAGTGGACAAATCCTAGACGTTTTAGTGTCATCACCATGGTTATCACTTTATGTTGGAGCCCCATGGCGGGGCCAATGCTTCAAGACCGCTATTATAAATGTATCGTCTGGAGGCTGCTTATTATGTTGTAAACGTTTCTAACCAAACTTTTTATCTAAATGTGTGCAAGAAAAGGAGGGGGGAAAAAAGGTTAATTTTCAATTTCCTTTGATGGAACCAGTTAGAAAATATAAGATATTCCCTAAACAACCTGAGAAACTTTGATGTGTTTTAAAATTCAAATTACCCTCTTACTATTGATGATCGATTATTAGAGCAACTATAGCTCTTGAAGGGACAATTTTGAACATGTCTCTAAATAATGGCTTTAAATTAAAATAAAGAAAATTGATAGCACAGAAGTGTTTGGAATATTGCTACCTAAAAGAAAACTATAAATAACAAACTAAACAATTCAATTTAAAGAAATGATGAAGTATTTAAGTTGTCTAAAAAAAATTGTTGTCTAGGCATATTTGATTATTTAAAAATAATAAATGACCTTAACCTATTTCAGTGACATGATAATTTTAAACAGTATTCTTTTCATAATTTTTTTTAATAAAACGCAAACTTAAGATAATACTTTTAAATTTCCATCATTGTTCAACATAATTTTATTTCTGTATGGGATCGTCGCTATAACCAGATACCATCTTTATTGACGTGATAATGTGATGAAAGAGGGAATAAAATAAAGATAAAACAAGCTGGACTAAGCGTAAGACGATAATTTATAAAACAAGTAATCTCTTTTTGACATTTGATTTAGTTGGTCACGTTTAAAAGGATGGAAAATATGTAAATAAATCTTCTAAAGAGTTTGAAATTGATATGATTAGTTTAATGTTGGTATTATATTAAAATGTTAACTTATCATTTTGCTATACAGTAAACATATTAACAGTTTGATGTTAACTTAACGTGTTGTTAGACAGTAAATACCATATGTTAATAGTTTGATGTTAAATTATCGTATTTCTAGACAGTAAATGTGTTGATAGATTAATAAGTAATATATTTAATATAATTTACGTTAATCGGTGAATGTGTGGAAGTTATTATTACAGGGTTCCTGTCGTTTAAATAAATCTGTTGACGTCTCTATACATAAAAAAAGGTCTTATGCTATAAATCCGCACAAACTTCACAAACCTTCATAACTGTCATTGGGCACCACGATGAATAAATATGAAAATCTATAATATAGTTGATTAATGCTACATGATAGACACGGTTATATTAAAAATAGGGGCTTTAAAATGAAAAAAATAAATAAAAAAAATTGAAATTTATCTTTTCATTTAATTTTTCTGTTCTCTTTTTACTTTTGCAGTAATGGCTATAAATATACATCACTGTGTGCGTCTATCTATACTTTTGAATAATTGTAATCTCAATATTAATTTCATTTGTTTTAAATAAATATTTAATTTGTATATTTATACTTGAGGTTATTACACTTTTTTTTACATCCATTACTGTTCCCAGCCTATGGCCTGGGTCAATTTTTTTATTCAAGCCATATATTTTCCCACTACCAACTGGCTAGGTCTGTCTTAGCTTCATCTGACTTATAATCTATCGTAAGACCAGGACAGGCACAACATCCAGTCCCCGGCCGTTAATTTATCAGTATGAAAGGGTTGTGAGGTGTAACAGATGCAGGGACCTGGGACATAGGGTGAAGTTATGTCCTAAGAAGGAATCTGTCTGTTGGCAGTGCGAGAAAGTGAGACATGAACTTAAGGACTGTACAGAGAAAATAAAGAAGTCATACCTTTCAGTAGTAGAGGAAAAGAAAAGTGCAAGTACCCTAACACTAGGAAATGCCCGACGTACCAACTCTTGCTAGACAGACTGATACAAAATATCGACTATGAGTGATGATATACATGTACTGACAACTGTGCTAAGACGAATACTGGACTGACTTAAGAGTATGGACAAGGACAAGCAACGGAGCGGAAGTAAAGTTAAGTCTGGAAACTAAAAGAAGAATTCACCATCACGACTTAGGAGGAACATGAGGGCAGAGGCACACAGGGAACGTTCAAAGGTAAGGAAGATAGAAGATGAGGTTAAAACGGCAGCAGTAGAGCAGGAGGTAAAAATTGTAGGAGGACTGAAGGCAACTAGTGGAAAGGAAGAAAAGGAGGAAGAGGTATCGACAACCGAGGAGGAATAAAAGGATAAGCGGAAGTGGTGGGATATCCAGAGATGGAAGTTTTGGAGGAAAGGCCCAGTCCTTGTACATGGGAGAGATACAAAGGAAATGGAAGAGGATGAAGAAAGGAAGAACAAGTAATCCGAGGAGTTATCTGAACAATCAGGAGAAAGGAAGGAGGCTGAGGGTGTAGAGAAGAAGAAAGAAGGAAAAGCTGTGGTAGAAGAAAATAACTTGAGTGACCAAGATGACTTCATGAATCCGAGCCAGATATACAACAATCTTGAGGAGCCTCTCATATTATCAAGATTGGAGAAGCAACATATTCTACATCTGGTCATGAAGCACATAATAAGATTTGGTCATGAGAAGGGAGCGTCCATAGCCTTCTCCACCTATGAGGTTCTGGATAGGATACAACTAAGGTCAATGAATCTGCCGACGGAGGTAAAACCACTTCTCGAAAAAGTCCATAAAGTCTTCTAATGGAAGAAGGAGAAGCTCAACGTCGAGGAACTCTACCAACACTTTGTGAAGGCAAACGGTCGGATAGCATTCGACTCGAAGGAAGCTTGGCCCAGATGTTATGTGTTTACTCACAACCCACGACGACGAAAGCAATAGTAAAATAAAAATTGGGCAGTTGAATGCTATGCGGAGTAAGACCGTTATAGAAGAGATTAGAAAAGTGGCTGAGGACTTGATTTTGGACATAATTTGCGTGCAGGAGCTGTATAATAAGGTAAGTGGAAAAAATCTGCAGATGCCAACAAAGGCGAGAATTATCACTAGTGGTTCGTTTCTCATGAGCGCGATAGTAATCTTCAATACACATATAACGGTTACATGAGTAGATCAATACTGCAACGAGAAGGTCACTTGCGTCGAGATATGAACAGATAAAGGTGCATGGAGTAAATAGAAGTTATAGGTGACCTCTATAGAGGTGTCCTGGTGGTATTACTCGCAGAGCCAAATGCGAAGTCACCCCTGTGGTTCAAAGATTTGTTGAGAAGGTCGAATGGAAGGAGAGGTGGATGTAGAGCATATAAGAGAGGAGAGAAGTTAGAAGAGAGAATGGTGGCGAGAAGGCTAGAAATGCAGAATATTATAGGAAATCCACCCACCTTTGAGGGGAGAGGGGGAGCAAGCTCAAATATAGACATCACGCTCTGCAACCAGGAAGCGATTGGGATCGTTAAGAACTGGAAAGTACTGGATGGGTTGACAATTAGTGACCATAACTTGATCACTTTTGAGATTGAAGGAGATCTAGGGCTGCAGGCTGAAGTGGGAATAAGACCTAAATTCAACATCCGCAAAGCCGATTGGGAGAATTAAGAAAGATTTGGAGCTACCAACAGAGATAGAAAAAGGAGGGAACGTAAATGTGAAAGCGAAGGAGTTTACGAGAGCTGTACAAAGGGCGATGAGAGTGGCCATCCTGATATTCAAGGAAAAATGAAGGATAAGTAATAAACCCTGTAATGAGAGACTCGGGAAAAATTGGAAGGAAATGAAGGCAGCGAGGGGGAGATACCAGAACTGTCATGATCCATGGAGTCGTGGCATGTTATTGGATATCTATAGAAAGAAGAGTATGAATCTGCCCTGATGTTGGCTAAGAGGGAAATCTGGGAACGATACGTTCTGGAGGAGCTAAGAGATAATGCTTGGGGCTTACCATTTCAGATAGTGACCGGGAAGGTAAGGACCCCAGCCGTGATCTCGACGCTAAAGACTCAGGGTGGCGACATGACCTCTTGCTGGGAAGAATCGGCAAGGTTGTTGCTTGGAACGCTGCTTCCGGGTGATAATGTGGAAGACGACGAGGAACAAGAAACTGCAAGAATGGACATGGCGAGGCTCTACGACAACAAAGCAGAGACAGATCCAATAACACGGGAAGAGATTACAAGGTTTGTGGCCGGAATGAAGAGTAAGAAGGCACCTGGACCTGATGGAATCAGAGTTGAGGTCCTTCAGAAAATTATCGAATAGGTAGCGCCCTTCCTAACTAGTTTAATGAATGAATGCATGGACCAGGGCTGAGTGCCTAATGTATGGAAACAAAGTGAAGTAGTCATTCTTAGCAAGGTTCCGCAGCTCTATAAGTCGTACAGGCCAATCTGTTTATTAAATATATGTGGAAAACTCCAAGAAAAGATCTTGTGTAACAGATTAAGGAAGCATCGTGAGATTGTTGGCATGCACCAGCAGCAGTATGGCTTTAGGAGAGGCAGATCTAAGAGGACGCTATCTGTGAGGCGATGAACCTTGTTGATAGGGCAAGTGGGAAATATGTTATTGGGATATTCGTGGACTTATTGGAAGTATTCGATCATTTGTGGTGGCCATCACTGTTCAAACGGTTAAGGGAACTAGAATGTCCGGGGAGTCCCTACAGAGTTTTTATGGACTACTGTAGGGACAGATATGCAACCCTGAGATGTCCAGGAATATCAATAAGTAAGAAACTTACGAAAGGCTGTCCTCAGGTATTGGGTCTGTGGACCAATATTTTGGGACATAGGGCTCGAACATGGTTTGTTGGAAATAGAAGCGCTCCCAGGTACGGCGGGAGTAGTCGCCTTTGCAGATGACTTACTGATAATCGTTGAAGCCAAGTAAATAATATTTAGCACCGCGTCTTACTACCCGTTCGGGTTATACGCTGAAGCCAAGTGAAGATTGGAACTTGAGACCTAGAGTAATGCGGTTCTCGCTGGGCTGAACTCTTGGTGCAAGAAAGTGAAATTAAGTTTGACACCTGCGAAGGCGACGTATGTGCTGTTCAAGGGAGCGCTGAAGAGATACCCTATGATAAGGATTGACAGACAAGTGATTAGACGAAGTGTAAATACCCAATATCTAGGAGTTACGTTGGATTAAAAGCGCGGTTTCAAGATGCACATGGAGAATATATGTAGAAGAGCCTTAAGACTAATGAACAAGATTATTAGCATAGGATAGAGTCGATTTATACTGCCCAGGTTTTGTATACGGATTTACCATCAAGCCTTATTAGTCTCCATCGTGGGTTATGGGGCCAGCTCTTGGGCACACTGGCTCAGACTGGTACGGGTTAAATGTAAGATCCGAAGCCTACATAGAAGTATTCTCTTAAGAGTATCCGGAGCCTATAGAACAGTTGCGACAAATGCATTGTGTGTGGCCCTGGGTATCTGGCCACTAGACCTAGAAATAAGGAAGAGAGCGACTTTGTACTGGCTACGGAAAAGGGAGTTTGACAAGACTGCTGAACTGACAAGAGAAGGAGTAATAAATGGTATCCAGTTGAGGGAAGCATTGCTGAACCAAAGCACAACTGGAAGGAGAACTTACCAACTCTTTACCGATGTCAGAGATCACCTAAAACTAAAATTTTTACAGCCTTCTCCTGGGCTAGTTCACTTTATCACTGACCATGGGCCGTACAGGGCTGTTCTCTACCTAAGAAGCTCGACAGATGACAGGCTATGCAAATGTGGAGGGGTGGTTACCCCCGAACACGTCGTACCGGAATGTCAACTAACGGTAAAAGAGAAGGAAACAATGCGAGTTCCATTACAGGCCAGCGCAATTTATCATATATTGCGTGACGTGGATAGGTGGGGTTTCCTAGATACAATCGCGAACGACGTGTCAAAGAGATAAAAGGACACACATATATATATCAGACATGAAGACTAGGAGACAGGTTAGACAAGACAAACAAACGGTAGACAGACAAAGTAATGATACCAATGACTAGAGTGACACTACAGAAGGTGACGACTCGACATCAGAGACAGAATCAGAAGACATACTATGAAACTGGAACCAAGATTTAGATGAGACAAAACACAGATATTACCTGCTGGCAGAGCGGAATGGGAGGAGGAACTCCAGGTCATCCGGAGCCCAGCTGAGGAGGCGGGACCTGAGACAGCCGAATTACCAGCTGGGAATTAGAGGAATAGAATAACATCAAGAGACGGAGGAAGAAAACCCTCAACTCGCATGGTCTGGCCCACATGACAACAAGTGAGGTGCTGAACTGGTGCGGTGGGGCTCCTGGTCTGTCAAGGTTTCTTCATTGATTGTTATCAGTAGATGAAGAGACAAGGAAGAATATTAAGACACTCTGCGGCCACCGAGTTGCAAGATATGTATTAGGTTAAGTTAGATTTAGTTTATATTTTCTTATGGTGTTTCATTTCTTAGCTGTAGGTAGATGAAACGAAATTTCTGGTAGGGCGCCTCCCCAAGGGGTGGATATGGGGATGCTTGCCCCCACTGGGGCTCGCACTGATCCGGGGACTATTAGATTCGGAAGCGGTGGGACACCCAGCGGTGCAGGGTACCAAGGGCGTAAAATACCCGGGGTGGACCACCTAGTAGGATAAAATTAGATGGGGAAATAGGTACACTTAGATTAGGATCTATAATCAACATCAAATTAAGTAATGATTGTAAATAGGATAAACTAGTAATTAGCGAAGGTAGAGAAACAATGTAACATAGGTCCTGAGTTACAGTCTAGGCCTCAGGATAGAAAGTAATGATAGATAAATAAATAAATAAATAAAATATGAAAGGGCAAACCCATATTTTCATCAATGATAGATTTCTGGCGATGCCAGGAATCGAACCCGATACCTTTAGTTCAGTAGACAGACACGCTACCGACTAAGTTAAGGTGTTGAGCCAAGTTATCATACTTCACTTTATAAAACATGGGTTTGTATCAATAAGAACTTATAAGCGAATTTAATTTAAATATATCACACCTAACATTAAACACATAATTTGGTTGGCAGGAATTTAGTATCTTAATAAAATGTCGAGCTTAAACTTAAACATGGACACTCAAGGCTTAGTAACTAGCTTCATCAGTACTACCCAGAATCGAACTAGGGTCCCTTACACCAGCGGTCAACCAGCCTAACCTCTCAGCCAGAAAAAGCCCCAAAAAATATATTCAGAAAGCTATGTTTATCCCCGTACTCTTTTACCATTTTCAACCAAATATATTTTATTTTTGATAAAAAAAAATAAAACTCCATGACATCAGACCTCAATTTATCCATACCAACTTAGCGGCCACTGTCTGTTGGTGAAGATATTGACCGTTTCTGCTATTAGAAGGTGTCATGCGGTCAACGTCATGAACCCTTCGACCATTGGTCTCACTTTTCTAGACCGGAGGCGCTACTTTTACATTAAAGTATCTCCTCATTTGACCTCACGAAGCTGAGACCCTGTTCCAGGCACACGGTTCCACAGAAAATCTGGAGGCGCCGGAGATCGAGCCCGGGACGTATGGATCTGTAGCCAGGAACTCTGACCACGAGACCCTTTTTTGATAAATACCAATGAAATATTTTGTTTACTTTCAGAACATGTTGGGGTGCATAATCACACTACTATGGGAAGACTGTAGAGAATGGATCACTCTCACCTTTAAAGCTCCTTAAGTTAATAAAGGTAAGTCACGTCGAATACTGATATTAAATGGTGGCTACAGACAAGAAAAACAGAGAAAACTTATAAAAATCAGGGAATTTAACCAAAAGTAAGGAAAAGCCAGGGAATTTAAACCACCTAAACATTTAAACAAAAGTGAAAGATTTTGATTCTCGATATTCACATCTTTCTAACGCATTTATCAAAAGCCAAAAAAATACCTAAACATTAAATATAATGTACTATAAATATAATTTATTAATAGCCGTTAGTATTGTTTTTGAAAATATGTTATCAATATAAAAAACAGAAAAATCACAAAAAGGTTGGGTCCAAATTTTTTTCAAATGATGTCTGGAAAACCTGTAAAAATCAAGGAACTTTATAGTAAAACTTTTGTAACCACCCTGTATGATATCTTATAGGGCATTTTAAGGATCGAATTGGAACGTTCGGTTTTCATAGAATTGGTGAGAGACTAATACATACATACCTAATCACGCCGTTCCCTTACGGGGTAGGCAAGAAACTGTGCATGTAACTAAAAAAACAACAACTCCGTAATTAATCCATCTTCACTAACTTTCTCCACACTTCCCTATTCATGCATACTCCCTTCGCTTCAACAACATCCATACACAGAGTCATGATGCTCTTTCATTCTTTAAACTCTTAATGTTTCTCTTTTTCACACATTCATCTAGCATATTTAGCCACGTCTTATATGGCCTGCCCCTTCCTTTTGATCCACATACTCTACCTTCATATATTTACTACATTACTCTATCCACACTCATCCTCTCAACATCCCCGAACCAACGTAAGTCGCTTATTTCACATTCAGCACCCATTCATTACCGACTCTGTCCATACGAGTTTTTCCACATACATTTGATAGATATCTCGTTCTACCAACATTCACCTTGCTCTTGTGTTTCACCTGACAAACCCACGCTTCACAACCGTAAAACAACGTTGGTGTCAACACACTTTTATATACTAATTAATGGTTTTAATTTCGATTTCAATTCACCTCTACGTTCACTTGTGAATAAATTCACGCTACATTACAACTATCAAATCGTTATCAGGCGAAAAATCATCTAAGTCAAGTTTATTGCTTATTCAAGTTACAGAGTTTGTAGTTAAGCCGAGCATAAGTTAAGACTTGTAATTTTTGTGCAAATTTACATATCAATCCTTTTTTATAGACCTCAACAACTTTTTTTTTATGACATTGAACTCTGTATTAATAGCGTCCATGTAGGCCTATTGACCAAACTAACGTAAATTATATGTAAACTAAGGGTTTGTCCTGACTCCGACAGGCGCAATTTCGGATATCGCGCAAAGTCTGTTCCCTGTTATTTTTTATCTATATATAGAATTTTCATAACTAGGGGTAACGTTATTTGTGTCCATGGGCTTGCCCGGTTATAGAGATATGTGTAAAAAAAAAAATGCCCCAAAGGACATACGATTCGGAAAGTGTAGTGTCTATACTCTATACCAAATTTCAGCTGTATTTAACTCTATTTGTACGTTGCGTCCGCCATATTGTATTCTCCATTTTGTGTTTTTCAAATTCCTAATATTTCTCATACAGAAGGCATTCTCCTTAGCGTTCAAACTAAATTTAATCCCTCTAAGGTATCGAGAAGGGGTAGAAATAATCCTGCAAGGATTTGTATATGTGTAGATTGCGGTTTCGTTATTGAAAATTTATAAATTTTGATATGATAATCCTCAAAGTAAATGCTTTTATTAAAACAAAATAAAAATAAATAAAATGAGTTTGGTAAAACTCTAGAAATTGTCGTGTTCTAAAATTTCGACTTCCTTTTGTAATATTTTTGAAATATAATTTTTTCAGCACATTTTTAATTTAAAAATTATAATCAAAGATTACAATCAATTCGGTGAATCTCTGAGAACAATTTTCGAAATTAATTTCTTCACGTTTTAAATATATATATATATATAAAACACTTCATCTTACTACCTGTTTGGGCTATACGCTTCGATACTAATTACGCTAATGGTTTTAGGGATTATATATTTTAGAGGAGGTGTACCTGCATTTACGTGGAGGGAGAGTAGAAAACTATTTTGGAAAAATCACCCTCACTTCACCCGACCGGGATAGAACCTTGATCTCCCCGTCATCAGTAGTCTAGTCTAACATGAAAGTAGCGCGTTAGACCATGCGGCCACCGAAGCGGGTTTTAGTTAAGCGGGTTTTAGTTTTAAAATATCCTTGGTTATTGTTTTAAATAGTAATATAATAGTTTGAATAGATCAGCGTTAACTATCCATTATATTGTATGTTATAAAACACGTCATCTTTTGTTTTAATTTATCTCTAGAGTCTAGATACAAGGAATAAGGCTATTTAGTTTATAATTCAATTTCCACCAGTAGTTTATTTTACTTGACTGATAAAACTTGTATGAATATTGTTTACGTATTTTATTCGTGACGTTAGCTTATTTCACTGGATGGCCATTTAAACGAAAAAATAAATAGAATTTTAAGCTCAAACTCGTGTATAAATAGTAAAGATCTTTATAAGCACTCCATGATGATGAATTTCATTCCTTAATTCTTAGTTTAATTTTATATTTGATTTCAATTTCTATTTTAATACTGCGTGTTACTACTACATAGGCTCTCTCTACATACAAACTGATGTAGTGATGATTAAAGTAAAAATGTTTAAAGGAAATGTACCCGCATTTTCGTGGAGAGAGAATGTGTAACCATTAATGAAATGTCGTTCTTGCTACACATGGCCGGGATTCGAACCCTAGCCCGCTTGGCCATCACATCGTGCTTGGTTTTATTTGATTTCGTTTAGTAGGTCTATATATTATTAGTTACGTATTTTATAGTGTAATAAAAATACAAATTATTGCCAACATTAATATTGTTATTTTATTAATGCAGTAGCAATAATCTATTATAATTTCCTGACAGTTCTTGTCAACTTAGAGCGTGTGTAACTTTCTTTATATAATCCGCTTGACAATCATTTATTTATAAATTTATCAACAGCATAAATTTTCCCAAGGTCAACTGCGCCAATAATTAAAAAAGAAAAAGATTGAAATCAAATCAAATTTTGACGTTCTCTAGGCTGTACTTATTTTTTTATTTTTTTATTTTACAATTCTAATATCTCGTATTACTTAAAACGTTCTTGATAATTAATAATTTAAATTAAAACGAAAGGTGAACATAAATTTTAAGCTTGGTAAAAAAAAAATCAAATAAAAATAACCTAGCGAAAGTGAAATATTCAACCTCAAAACCAGAAATGCCGACTCGACGAATCTCTAAAATATGTATAGTCAACACAGATTTGATTGATGGAATGTTTTCAACTTCAATGTCTGAAACGATTTATGATGGATTAATAGCGTTTACCCCTGACTTGAACAAAAATAAAACCATTGCGCAATAAAATCCACCGTTGGTTGAATAATGGCTTAGACCCCAATGGTTCTCTGCAGGCTAATCGCGGTTGTTATGTTTTTAATTTTTTTTTTTAGTACTACGTCTTACTACCCGTTCGTGTTATACCCTTATAATATAATAATAACGCTAATGGTTTTATAGATTAAAAAAGTTATATTTAGAATAAGTGTAACCGCATTTGCGTGGAAGATGAATGGAAATCTATTTTAGAAAAAACATCCTTAGTACACCCGATCTAGATACGAAACTAGATCTCCCCGTCATCAGCAGACTAGTTTACTGTTAGTAGCGCCTCAGACCATGCATCCACCAAAGTGGATGTAGTCATTTTATTATTGATTTAATTAAGGCGTACATAGCGTACCCATTAGATCCCGTTTTAGTGACGTGTGAGAGCAATCTATTAGGGGCCGTCCTTAAATTACGTAAGGGTTGCGGGGTTGTATATTTTTTTACGTTTTCTTACAAAGGGGGTAGGGAGGGTCATAATCCATCTTGCGTTAAGTTTTTTATCGATGTTTATAGTGTAACAAAATCTAAAAAAAATAAAAAAAAATAGTAAATTAATTATAAAATTTAATTTATATTTCATAATCTTATAATGTGTTACATATAATTTTACTGCAATATTAAAATAGTCGAAAACTTTCATATAAATCCCTGTTTATCAATATTTATGTCTAAAAATAATTAGACGATTAAAACAATTTAATTTAATCTTTTTTTTAAATACCTTAGATAAAGGGGGAGAAGGAACGGTTACACAAAAATCTTACGACACCTTACATATGTGTTTATGTGGGGGGAGAGGGGGATCGAAAAATCATGAAAAAAAAAGAAGCCTCTCGTAATTTTACAGACGGCCCCTTATCGCAAAGCTATTTTTTTCCACCGCGTTTCCCTATGCGTTCTGGCTAGACGCGTTACACTAGTATGTTAGAGATCAGGCAAGTATACCTAGGAATTTGCGTGGAGAGAGAAGGGTAAATCACTTAGTAACCTCTTGATAGACTCCCAATCCTCAGTGCACCCGTCCAGGATTCGAATCCCGACCTCTCTATAAATGGAAAACCATAAAATGAAATGAGCTTTACATTTAGACCACGTGTTTACTGGTATCATCCGCAGGATGATTGTGAGATGAAATGGAGGATTTACAGTTTAACGTGGGATCCGAACCACGGTGGAGGCCTGGCATTCCCCACATTCACAAGATGTCTTGTCAGAGGTGAAGGAAGGGTTATGGTAATCAGATAAATCTATGCGGGGCCGAGGATTGAACCCCTAACCCCCAGTACAGAAGACCTTATAAAGAGCGTGCATCATAGCAGGCCCAACTCAGCCCCCGGCTCGCGAGAGGTTTGGCAGTTAAAGGGAAAAGAAAATACCTATATATATCATAAATGTATGCAGTGAATTCGTATTTGAACGATTACTCGAAACTTTCCGCGGCGATGATGGGGGACAAAGCGACAAAGTTTCTTGTTGATAACTACAGTATGACCCTATTAAGACAGAATAAAGATTTGTACACAATTCTACTCTGCAAAGCCATTCTAAAATGGTCCAAAACAGTATTTTCAATGCAGTTTTGATCCAAATGTCATTTAATATTTCAACATTGTTTTGTATTAGGAACTTCTATTAACTCCATTAATATTTAATCATAAATGATTCAAGAGCAATAGTTTTCATGTAAATTCTGGATTTCTATCCGACTGTATCACAGAGCTGACGGGCATATGATGCAGGTTCATGAAGAGTCCAGTCGACAACCTATTTGGCTCTGAAGATTATCCAAAGTGTAAGAGAATCACATAATCTTCTTCAAGGTCTTGACTCGAAACTAGTTTTGTTAAGAGAGAGATATATAGATGCTGTTTAAACTATATAGTGACGTCAGCCTTCTTTTATAGCCTTTATTGCTTACAAGCTGTCACTTTGATGAGTCTGATAATGTGATGCAGCAGAGTTCTACTGGCAACGCCCGAAAAATTGACCCCGGCATGTGTTTAATTTCAAGGCAAACGCTGACATTTTTTTTAAGTTATTTTATTGTTTTAACTTATGGATAAATAGAATACACGAAATTTCTCATGAGTTCAACAATCTATTTTCTGTGTTAATTATAATTAATATATTCTAATATATTTTTAATTAATTTATAACCTGCTTCGGTGGCCGAATGGTCTAAGACGTCACTCTTATATTAGACTGGCCTGCTAATGATTTTTTTTAGCACCGCGTCTTACCACCCGTTTGGGTTATACACTTATGTACTAATTACGCTAATGGTTTTAGAGATTAGAAAGGTTATATTTATAGGAAGTGTACCCACAGTTGCGTGGATGGAAAGCGGAATACCATACTCATTACACCCGACCGAGATTTGAACCTCGTTCTCCCCATCATAGGCAGTCTAGTCCCCTGCGAGAGTGGCGCTTTAGACCACGTGGTCACCGAAGTGGGTCTTCTAATGATGGGGTGATCGGGGTTTGAATTCCGGTCGGGTATACTGAAGGTGGTTTATTTCCAAAATAGTTTTCCATTTTCCATCCACGCAAATGTGGGTACTCTTCCTATGACCATAACCTTACTAATCCCTAAAACCATTAACGTAATTAGTACTAAGCGTATAACCTGAACGGGTAGTAAGACGCGGCGCTTAAAAAAATTCAAACCAAATAACCTGGATAAATAATCGGGTAAACAGGGTTGATAGTGTTGTCCTGAGTTGAGTTAAATATAAGACATGTTCCGAATCAACCGTGTGTTTAAAAATTGGAGCGTTTAAGTATCATCAAAACATAAACAGTGGTGCGTCACATTATATCGGTTCGAAGAAAACTCTTCTTCTAAACTACCTCATAATCCTCCACCCATGCCCGCCCAATCTAGATGAAAACTGAACGTTGGCAGAAAATGTAAGGCCTATTCTACACTAGCGGTTAAAACGCTATACCAACCGCTCCTTTTAATGAAACCCTTGTTATCAAGTTATAAAATAAGTTTTCATCTAGACCAGCGTTTTGACCGCTACCTCTGGAGTCGTTAAAACCGCCCAGCGGTAGAAACGCAAATCAAACTACACCAGTCATTATCAGACAGTTGTGCCTCAATGTCACAACAAGTCTTTCAGCAGGAATAATAAATACTCTTCCTCAAGATGGTATCACGTTTTTCAATATTTTCATTCACTAAACCAAATAGTTTATCAAATGAAACCACATACATTCTAAGGTTCAAATGGTGACCTGGCGGTCTAGGGGTAAGGTGTCGGACTTCTGTGCTGGGGGCCCGGGGTTCAATCCTCGGTCCCGGCACAAATTTATCTGATTACCAAACCCTTCCTTCACCTCTGACAATACATCTTGTGAGTGTGGGGAATGCCAGGTCTCCACCATGGCTCGGATCCTACGTTAAACTGTAGGTCCTCCATTTCATCTAACAAACACCCTACCATTACACATCCTAGTGTGTGTATAATCCGAACGGGTAGTAAGACGCGGTGCTAATAATAATCTAAGGTTCAAAAAAGAACTTCTCTGGGTACATTCTGTGATTCATAAACATAATATTAAACTGTCCTGTTAAGATACGGTTCGATAATGTGGGCTGAGTCTATCATCGTCTCTTTTGATGAGTTTTTATCTTATTTTAAGAATCAATAGCGTTTTGATAGCTGTTTAACAGTCGCATTTTGACAGTCAGGTGTGGATTCAAGATTTTTGGGAGCGTAAGCTAGCGGCAAAACCGCGGCGTTTTAACCGCTAGTGTAGAATCGGCCTACGTCTTGGCGCGCGTGGCTATAGAAGCGCGAAAATTTGGTCGCACCAAACTCTCGCGTGTTCAATAAAGAGAAAGAGAGAATTAAAGGGTGACATCGTTCTTGGTCTAGGTCCAGCTCTCATCCCGACACTTTAGATGAGATGTTCTAACCTATATGACCTCGATCCTTACTCTCTTTCTCTTTCAGAAACCATTTGGGTTCAAAGAACTCGTCCTCTTTCCATGTTCGCGGAGACGGGGTAAAAAGGTTTCACACAAAATAATAACGAAAACTAAAATCAGCTACGCAACATCAATCATTGTGAGAAGCGATGTAGCGGAACGTCCAATGGTTCGAATTATTTTCATCCTTGGGCGGAAAAGAATGCTGGACTTAGGGTAAAAAAAACAACCACATTACGAGCGTTCATGTTACGTCATGTAATAATGTTGGCTTGTGTTCAGAAGTGAGTAGCAACAAAACTACTCGGCCAGAGAGAAAGAAAAGGAACAAAAAACAGCATTACGTGTCTTGGCAGATATTTTTAAAAATTAGGTCATAAAATTATAGTCCTGCACTTTTGAATCGCAGAAAAATTGATCGGTTTTCTTATGTATCAGGGGAAAAAAGACCCATCAAATAACCATGTATGATTGTGTGTATGTATATTAATAGATTTTGAGCTACGGCAATCAATATTAATTCGACCAAATTTGGAAGACACGTGGTCGTCTCTGAGTTGGATTTGTATTTATTAGAGATGGGTCGAATGATGAGTTACATACCCTGTGCTCATCACAAGAAATTGTTAGGATAATCAAGTCTCTGAGATTACGGTAGGCAGGACATGCAGTGTGAATAGAAGCTAGAACCTTGTTCAGAGTATTTACTGGTAAACCCAATGGGAAGATAGCATTAGAATGGACCTGAAATTGATAGGGTATAATGGGGTGGACTGGATAGAACAAGCTTAATATACGGACAAGGTGTAATGAGGTGGACTGGGTAGAGCTAGCTCAAGATAGTATTATTAGGTGGTGTATTAGTTATAGTGATAATATTTAAAATTCAGTTAAAAAAAGTTGTTTTAGACTTGTCACAACTGATAAATGTCATTTTGTTTGTCATGTCTATTACGTCATTAACAACAAAGATGATACTTTTTTTTTTGTTAAATCAATTATATTAAAACAATTTTATTTTGTCCTTTTTTTAACTTTCTCACTCTGCCAACTACACAAGTCTATATAAGTCCTTTTATCAATGGCTTAAAACTTTTATTTGAAGTCAAATGTTTTTATAATTATATCCCTCGAGATATTATTTTGAGATTTTTAAAAATCTCGAATCTCTCGAACACTTTAGGATTCGGAGTATTCGAAGAGTAGATAGAGGATTCTAACGTCACATCCTTAGTATTTGCTTAGGTCCACTATTTTAGAAGAAGATTTGTAACCATTTAAATTAAATTAACGATATTAGCTAGAGTTACGTATCGCATGAACGAATTGGGGTTAAAAAATTAAATTAAAACAGAGATTTTAGTTACACTTATAAAGGTTGTCAAGCCTTTAATTTGGTTTGTATACTCAATAAATAGAGTAAAACTTGAAAATGACATAAACAAAATCAAACATTCCTATTTTCAATTGGAGAGCAAAAACTAATTTATTTGTTATTAATTTATTACAAAGTATAGCTACAATCTACTTTTCATAGGAAGGGCTTTAGAAAATACAAACATATTTTTCATGCCAAAATAAATAGTATTTTACTTTACTATTTCATAGTTTCTAGCTTCAGTTCCAGATGTGCCTAGTTCGATCCCCGGCGCTTAAACAATGTATCTGTGAAGCATTGGGTCTGCAACGGGGTCAAATTCAACCTCTTGAGGACAAATGAGGAGCTATTTGACTAAAGAAATAGCAGCTATGGTTTAGAAAACAGAGATTAACGGCCGTAGGACTCGTTGTGCTGACTACATGACACCCTCTATCCGAAAAGGTTGGTGCTATCATCGCTAATGGCTGTGACCGCGTGGTCGGTATAGCTCGCTTGCGGGCTCAACAAGGGATTTTTTTAAATATAGGTATTGATAATACCTATGAGAAGTGGCAGCTGTAGATAAGATGAATTGACCTATGAATACGTGAAAGTATATCTGGTAGATTTTCTGGCTGTAAGATAAGGTTCTTCCTATAAAAATTTGACTATAAGTTAGTTACCCTTCAGGAGGGTGACCTGGTGGTCTAGGGGTAAGGTGTCGGACTTCTGTGCTGGTGTCCGGGGTTCAATCCTCGGTCCCGGCACAGATTTATTTGTATACCAAATCCTTCCTTCACCTCTGACAAGAAGTGTATTAATCACAACTTGTGAATGTGGGGAATGCCAGGCCTCCACCGTGGTTCGGATCCCACGTTAAACTATAGGTCCTCCATTTCATCTCACAATCACCCTACCATTACACATTAGCGTAAGTGATTATAACCCGAACGGTTAGTAAGACGCGGCACTAATAATAATAATAATAATAATAATAGTTACACTTCAGGTTGTCTCATATAGCCTCACGCTAAAAACCTTGTATACCCCGTGATCGTTTCTTCTTTGGCAATATTTCAAACATCAAGTGTTCCTTTTTACTGTTTAAAGCAATATTATACATCTTAGAATGTTAAACTTTTAGTAGTCATAAATAAAGCCCATCTGGATGATACTTCATTACAAGACCCGCTAGTTTATTACATTTAAAAATTCTTGAACCTTGAACAGACCTGGTTTTATTGCTAAGAGAAATTGTCTTTTTTTTTTTCTCTTTAGCTGGTCTTCTATTTCAAACAAGATTAAAAATTACAACGTCCTAAATAAATGGTAAAGGGTCAGAGAGGAGAAAAAGCCTTCTTTAATAAGGATTGGTTGACTTCGGTGGTCTTAAGGTAAAGTACTTGCATCAGGACCCGATGTTCGTAGTTCAAACCCAACTGGTGTCGCCGTATTTTGCTTGAGCGATAAAAATCCGTAGCACAACTTCCTTCGGAGGGAAAGTAAAGCCGTCGGTCCCATGTGGATTGTTGCATGTTAAAGAACCCTGGTGGTTATGAGAAAATACCTTTCCCGACAAAATTGTATGATCTTCTACGCTCGCTCATAGAAATTCTCGTGTGCTGCTATAATTAGTCGGTTCAGAAAGTGCACGTTAAATAACCCCAAAAAATAAAAACTAAGGAGTGGGTGTTGTGCTAAAGTATAACCAACAACCTGATTACATAATTTGTAAACATTATGGATAACAATTTATTTTGATAACCGAACAGATTAAAATATTCACCTTATATTATATACATATAATTATTGGTTCACCAAATATATAAAATAAATGAAACTTTAAAAAATACTTATACATTTTAAGTATTGAATGAGTTAATTATATGAAAAAAAGCGAACTCTTCTTTTGACCCAATTCATTTTGAGTTTTTATTAAATTGTTATTTTTTGTTATTAAAATTAGAATCTGTTGAGATTTTTTTAACCGCAAAGCTAAAACTATATTTTGTAAGACTTGAAACATTTTATAAAATGTAAATGGTTTAATTTTTTTTAGTACCATGTCACACTACCTGTTCAGATTATATGTATGTGTGCTAATTACGCTAGTGGGTTAACGACGAGTAAGGTTGGATTTAGAGGAAGTGTACCCGCATTTGCGTGGAGAGAGAGTGAAAAACCATTTAGTGGGAACCTCTCTACTAAGAAGATATAAATGGTTTAATAATTCTTATCTTAGTAAAACATACAAATTTTATAACTATTTAAAAAACATTAAAAATAAAATAACGTGGGTTAAAGTGTATTTTGAAATTCTTATTTCACCCAAACCTTCAGGGTGTTTGAATAAAGATTGTTACAATCCACACTGAGACACCTTCCTCCCCTTAAAAAACACACACATATTAAAACCTATTATTTTATTTAACAAACAAAGACCTGCTTCAGTGGCCAAATGGTTTAAGGCATCATTCTCATGTTAGACTGGCCTGTTGACGACAGGACGATTGAGGTTCGAACTCCGGTCGGATTACTGAAGGTTGCTTTTCCTAAATGGTTTACCACTCTCTATCAAAGCTTTTAAAATTCTTGTCTAAGTAGGTTATTTTTCAAAATATAATTAATCTAAAAAGTAATTAAATGTAATATTTAAAAGTGTGAAAATATAAGGTCACTTATTCCCATGTGATGATTGGGAACAGAACGGTGTAAACAGTTTTCGCAGTCCACAAAAAAAATAATTCTAGAAATAAATATAGAATTTTCTTTAATCAGTATCGCTGCTACTCAACATCTTGATCATGTGGTTTTATTTACTCCCTTTTTTCCTTCTTATTATCAACCCCCCTTTTTTTTCCTTCCGCTTTTCTTAACCCTTTCCCACTTTTTTTCCTACGCTTTTTAGTCACAAATCTTGTCAGATTCTCCCTAGTTACCAATAAATGCTTCAATAGTTTTCAGTATACAGCATATATTACTCATTCCATAATAAGTCCAAATAATAGTTTAGAATCCACCTCGGTGGCCCCATGGTATAAGGCGTTACTTACGCAGTAGAATAGACTGCCGATGACGGGGAGATCGAAGTTTGAATCTCGTTCGGGTGTATTGAGTTTTCCAAAATGTTTTTCCATTCTCCCTCCACGGAAATGTTGATACACTTATTCTAAATTCAACCTTCCTAACCCCTAATACATTACTAGAATGCAATGAGAATAAATCAAAGATCAGCAAAAATTGAATGAAATAAAAATAAAATACAATGAAAACTACTGGGCTTTGCTTTTCTTTTAAAAAAAAACTCAATTTCTTTCAACCCTGGTTTGAATTGATGTTTTATCATATAAATTCTCACTTTTCTAGTAGAGTTGATTCTTTGATCCTTTTCAATACTAAATTAAGGACACAATAATTCTGACGCTGAGCTACGCAATGTCAACTCTAATTATATACTTCCTTGAAACCAATTAACATCTTTCATCATCATTACCACTTCCAGGGAAAGGGGAGGAAACTATAATTAAGATAAATATGTTTGTAGCTGTTAAAACAAAAACACTTTTTTGTTGTTGGAATTAATAAAATATCAGTAGAAAAGTTTAATTTTCCACAGAAAGTTAGTTCAACAGATATTGAATAACTGTCATGAACATTCTGTAATTCGAACAATTTTTTTTCTTTCTTTTAATTTAAAAAAGTATTTGTTGAAAAATGCCAGTAAGACAAATATTTAAAAAAACGGTTGAGATATCAGAATGTGAAGAATTAAACTTTTCTACTGAAGCGATATTTTATTTATTCTCTCCAAAAATGTTTTTACTTTTTCTTTGAATCCACCCCGCCTTAACTAAGATAATCTATTCACCCAGTGATTTTCGAGTTTATTTATAAGTTTTTACGTTTTATCAAAATTATAATCCATCCGGAAAAAGAGGCATGTAATGAGCGTACAAGCATCGTTAGCCCAGAATGCACCTTGAGTTAGACCATTTTAAACAACAGTACGAAGAAGATGTGGTTGCGATTGCTCTATAATTTTATATAAAAATCTTTGAAGTAACAGAGATGTATAAATAAAATAGACTACATTTGAATTCGGCCGGGGTTCAATCCTCCGTCCCGGCAAAGATTTATCTGATTACCAAACCCTTCCTTCACCTCTGACAAGACATCTTGTGAATGTGAGGAATGCCGGGTCTCCACCGTGGTTCGGATTCCACGTTAAACTGTAGGTCCTTCATTTCATCTCACAATCACCCTACCATTACACATTAGCGTAAGTGCGTATAACCCGAACGGGTAGTAAGACGCGGTGCTAATAATAATACATTTGAATTAAATAATTGGTAGTTTCAAAATAATATATTATTATCATCACAGTGTCTTACTACCCGTTCGGGTTGTACGCATTTACGCAATGTGTAATGGTAGGGTGATTGTGAGATGAAATGGAGGACCTACAGTTTAACGTGGGATCCGAACCATGGTGAAGGCCTGGCACTCCACACATTCACAAGTTGTGATTAATACACGTCTTGTCAGAGGTGAAGAAAGGGTTTGGCAATCAGATAACTCTGTGCCGGGACTGAGGATTGAACCCCGGATCCCCAGCACAGAAGTCCGACATCTTACCCTTAGACCACCAGGTCACCTATAATATTTGTTATTTGTCTACGAACTATTTGTAAAATCAAGGCGTCGACATAGTCTGGTCTGGTTTTCCGGTGATGTGTACTCAAGGTGTTTTTTATTAAGTTGTTTTCCCACTCTTTTTACCCACAAAAGCGGGTACATGTAATTTAAATTATACATTCCTCATTTGTGAAAATATACTGATATCCCGAACTGTTAATAAGACCAAGTGTACATTTTTAAAATGTGTCTTGTTCTCTTTTCTAAAATATTTGTTTACCTTATACAATTGGAATAACTAAAGTTACTTAGTATTCTAAATACATATTTAATATATCTCTATTAATAATTTGTATTTTAAAAGTGATTATTAGCGCATTTATACATTTATTTTAAATACTAGCGTTTTATTTAATTCTAGAACCACGTCATATATATTTGGGATTAACTTTTTAAGGAAAAATTGAATGGTTAATAATTTAAACCCCCTTTTATAAATTTTGAAAGGTGGATTTGAGCTGCATTTAAATGTGCTAGGAACGAATGACAAATGACAAACGTCTCTTCGAGCTTAGCTTATCATTTATTCATATATGTATATTTTTTACCAAACCAACATTCGCTGACGTGAACAAATAAAAACATTTCTATAGAGCTAGTATTTATTTTTAAAAGACATGTTCACTTTAACATGATCATTTAGAGTTATTATAGTTACTTGATTTCATAAAAATAATTTAAATGTCACATTTAAATAAATGAGGAAACTTACTTTCGATATACATCTTTATCCAATTTACGTTTCAATACTTAGTTCTTATAAAGTTTGGGATGGGTTTCCATGGGCCCAGATTTGACCCCATGCATAACTTTTTTTTTTTTTGTCTTAACGTCTTATTACTTGTTCGTGCTATACTCATGCACTAATTATGTTAATATGTTAGGGATGAGAGGATATCTCCTTCTCTCTTAAAATTCTTTTCATTATTTAATGTTTATGCTATTATGCACTGCATATTACTACCCATCTTGGATATCCGCATATTTATACTAATGGGGTAAGAATGAAGAAGGTTGATTTTAAAGGAGATATACCCGCGATTACGAGGAAATAAGAGGTAGATGCCATCAATGCAAAGCCACCCTCAATGCACCCAACCAGGATTCGAACCTCAATATCCTCGTCGACAATACAGTATACGGCAAGAGCTACGCGTTAAACCATTCGACCATTATTCAAACCAGATCATATTAGGTTGAAATTGAAGCCTTAACTTGCGTGCTCACCAATCCCGATTCAATCACTTTATGACCCGCCTCGGTGGCGTAGTTAGTTAACACGCTAGTTTCGTGTTGAGCTAGACTGCTGAGGACGGGGAGATAAGGTTAAAAACTCGTTCGAGTGAACTGGGGTGTTTTTTTTCCCTAAACGGTTTTCCTCTCTCCCACCACGCAAATGTTGGTTCACTTCCTCTAAATTTAACTTTCCCAATTCCTAACCCATTAGCGTAATTAGTACTTAAGCGTATACCCGAATGAGTAGTAAGACGCAGTTCTAAACAAAAAAAAACAACTTTATGTACTTTCATGGATTAACCAAATTTATACACCTTAGGGTGACCTGGTGGTCTAGGGGTAAGGTGTCGGACTTCTGTGTTGGGGGTCCGGGGTTCAATCCTCGTTCCCGGAACGGATTTATCTGATTACCAAACCCTTCCTTCACCTCTGAAAAGACGTGTTTTAATCACAAATTGTGAATGTGTGGAATGCCAGGTCTCCACCGTGGTTCGGATTCCACGTTAAACTGTAGGTCCTTCATTTCATCTCGCAATCACCCTAATCATTACACATTAGCGTAAGTGCGTATAACCCGAACGGGTAGTAAGACGCGATGTTAATAATAATATAAACCTTAGGCTTAAAGCAACTGTTTACTTTATGTTTTCATGTTAAATATCTTAATCTAAACCGGATAATTAAATACAGTATAGTTTAAACTCTTGGTCTACAAACCTACTTTCCACAGTCTTTTGTTCTCAGTCCAAAACCAAGAGGTAAAACAAAATATAAAACCCGCCTGTTTTTTTTTAATCTTTAAAGGTGCTTTCTTGATATTTATGGAGTCGGTGAGAATTAGCATGTTCAAAGAATGGGGCGGTAAGTAACTTTCTCACCTAATCTCGGAGCGAGTGAACATGAATATTTTAAGGTAAAATGGAAGGAGACACGAGAAAAGGGCCAGCGTGTTTTTGAAGTTTTTATATCAACCCCTTTTTTTTAGCCAAAATAAATCAAACATTGCTCTAGTAGAAATATATAGTTGAATTTTCTTCATATGAGGATATTAACAGTTGTTGAATATCTGTCATGAGTATAGCGATATTATCTAACAATCTTTTTTTAAATGAAGAGAAAAGGTTGTCGTTAAATTCCAGGACAACTTTGACAGATATTCCAACAACTGTTAATATCCTCATATGAATAAAATTAAACTCTAAATGTTTCTACTGGAGCAATATTTGATTTATCTTAGTCAAACAAAGTTTTGCTATAAAACTTACAAAAACACTGGCCTTTTCTATCGTCCCCTTCCTCCCCACCTTAAATGGTTAAAAAATTTCAAAAAATCTCCTACTTTTGAAGATTTTTTTTCGAACCATGTTTGGGGTAAACGTATATTTACAATAATATGGTGGGGATTAGGAATGTGCCATTTATATTAAATGGAGAAGGGAGAGCAAGAGATAGAGAGAGAGAGAGATAAACAATTGAAGAAAAAAACTTCCTCGATACATCCGACCGGGATTTGAGCCCCAATCTCCCCATCGCTGTTAAAACTAGGCCATTATTAACGAAGTTGACTCCTTAGCCACGTGCCCACCAATACTGGATACCTTTAAAACTTTGTCTCTATTATTTTAATAGGGAGAAATATTAGGGATTATTTAATCAAAATCTATGTTCGTATGGCCTAACGCAGTGGTCGGCAACCTATGGTCCGCGGGCTGGTTCCGGTGTGGCAGGACATATTTAGACTAGGAAATTTTTAGGTAGTGGTTCTTTGTCAATGGCGCCTGTCAAAACCGCCCTTTTTGTTTTTTTAATCTCTTTGTCAACGCCGCTATGTAGTTTTTAGGAAATCCTTAGAATAGGACATTTTTAGGTTGCAGTTCTTTGTTAATGCCGCCCTTAGGAAGTGTGTGTGTGTGGACAAAAGTTAAACCTCAGAACAAATCAGAACTCATTTGTTAGTGTATCTTTTGGACGTTTATTAATTTGATTGCAGATATATTGTTAATACAATGTAATGCTAACTTAAGACTTGGTTAAATGTAAGAGAAGGCTTATGCCTTAATTTCACCATGTAAATGTAGACAACAACAATAATAATATATTAGATTATGTTAGGCTAGGCTATGTTAGGTTAGGTGTCAAATATCCAGGTATGCCACTGCTCAAACCTGTATTAAATCTAAGCCCATCTAAATATTCAAAGGCTTTTGATATAATAATATGTTAATTAATTGTTTTTCTTTTTTCCTTTTTAAGGTAGGATTAAAAAAAATTATGGTGTTGATAGGGTGAATACTTTGATAAATAACTAAAGTTCGAGAGGTTTAATAATGTTTTGTATGATTTTGGTAGGAAAAACAGTAGAAATTAGTTACTCAAGTTACTAAAACAATTCTAATATGTTCATACATAAAGTCATGTCATCTGCAGATGTTACTTTTGATAGATATTATCAATACTTATCAAATAACACAAATAATATAAGAAAATATTATCAATGTTGGCCGCAAAGAAATATGTTTTGATTTCCTCTATTATTCTTCCAACCAAAATTAGGGTATAGCACTAATATCTTTGAACACTAATTTCCTAGTCAACATTGAGATTATTAGAGCACTGTTTGGTGTCAAAGAGATGCCGCCTAGGTAAGCGAGAAATTGCCGCTCAGACGTTCAGCTCTAACGCACTATTTAATTCTATGATGTGTAATTTCAAAATACGGTTCATGCCAAAATAATGTCGAAATAGTCCAACAGGACTATTTTCCCGTAACATACAGTAACCCTATGACTTCTTTGATGCTGACTGACAGCTGACGGCTTTGAAAAGCTACCAGGCCAAATTATGTATCCCTACGCCGAACCATATGCTCTGCAAAACCATGTGTTTAGCAGCTGTCATTTCTTACAGTCAAAATTTAGATACATACCTAAATGTTGACTGTTAGAAGTCAGCTGTGAGCTGTCATTCAGCACCAAAGAAGCCACGGGGCTACTTTAGGTTAGTCTACCTATAGTTTCAGTTTTATTAATATAAAAAAATATTTTTTTTTTGTGAAAATGTAACATTAGCTCATTTATAACGACTTTTTAAGCATATTTGCAGAGATTTCAGACTAGGCTTGATGAAAACGGGATCTAGATCTAGCCCCAAAATGCAATGGTCAACCTTCTAAGTTTTAAATATTTTCGTCTTTTAAGACAGGGCTGTATGTTTAATGCTGAGTGTTCTTATAATTATTGGTTGGATTTGATTATTTTAAAAGTTTTGTTTTGAATATTAAAGTTTTGAAAATTTAAATAAAATATCAAAAATAAATTTAAAAAAGTAAACTAAGGTGTTTTAAAATAATGGAAGTAAAGAAATAAGTATAATTTTCAGTTGCGGTTCACTTGCTATATTTGTTCAAACCCATAGGCTACTCCTTAGCCTAAATGATAAAGGATTTTTACGATGCGTGAAATTGCTAAATAAAATAAAAGGTTGAGCCTGAAATTTTACAAATTGTATTAAAAAAATACATAAAAATGTTATAAAGTAGCTCGTTTTATGGTAACAACATTTCTCGAACGAGTTTTTCATACGAGAAATGTATTGTTTCACGTGAGAAATATTTAAGAAAATCTGTACATAATTTTAGAACCATTATTATTTTGCATTTGTTTTACCTTCCATACAAGACTAAATAATGGGATTAATTAGAACAAGATTTTAATATCTGATAATAAATATAATACTGTTTTTAAAATGACTTAGTATATCAACACACTATTTTGGTATACTCATATATTTTCTCTATTATAAATTATGTGCCTTATTCTTATAAAACATGAGCTCTATACTATTTTAAATGGAACCATTTTGTTTGTTTTTCATAAAATTTTAATTATATTCCTAACACTTCTGAGTCATCACTTATACTTTTTTAAATATAAATAACAAATTCGGTCAAATTAATATTGGAATAATGTAACCTCAGACCATACTTTAAACAGCCCTTTAATCCTAATAAACACATTCTGGAATGTTTCGATGACGTAATCCTTTATTTACCTCTTCGTCCTCATATTTAAACATCCGGTAAATCTTTATAGTCGCTAAATTTTAGTGCGTTTCAGTTCACACTAAAACTAAGAATCATTTTTTAAAAGGAATTACACATGTATTCTTATAAATATATTAGTATTTACACCTGTAATCATACATGTGTCGTTGATTTGAATCCCGACTAGATACGTTAATAGCAAACCAGCTGGGTATGAGCTGTTGGTGATCAGGAGGTTCAAGGGGCTACCTACTAGAGGTAAAAATAATCCGTTACGTACGAATTAAATTTTAAAAATATTAATAAATATACATTTCTAAAAGCTACAGGGTTTGAACATAGCTCCCCTTGATCAAAGTCTGATATGCAGAGGTGTACCGGGCCACCAGGAGATATTACAATGGGCCAGTTTGATTTTAACTGCCAAAACTACTTCAAACTAAAATAAATATTTTCTTTCAAAACTAGATTATTATTTGTATTACATTTTAATCAAATGTTCCAGTGAGTATGTCTGAGATGCCCGGAATACATTTGTTAACATATATGATACCATTAAATTTAAAATAATCCCGGTTGATGTTTCTTAGTGTTATTTATAAACATACATAAAATCATAAGTTTAGTGATCTACACCATTAACGAGTGGAGGATTATTTTACAAACTTAAATATACCAATAAAGACACCCACCTATTGTCTAATCATTTAGAAACACTTTTGCTTTGGTCAGTAGAAAGTAGAAACTGATCAACGATGATGTAGCGACAGTGATAAATTAACGGCCGGGGGGGTGGATGTTGTATCTGTCATATATATTTAAATTAATTTAAAAGCCTTGTGCTAACATAATCAGTCGGTTCAGAAAGTGCACGTAAAATACTTCAAATAAAAAATAAATAAAAATATTGGAGAGTTCCGGACCTCATGTCGTGCTAATTCGGATGCATTTAATCTAAGGTACTCTTCTCATCTCGACCTCTTAGATTAAGTCTTAACAATACCTTGTGTTGAGTGCACTAGGAAGAAACCCTTTTACATTGTTACTATACATATATATTTAGCACCGCGTCTTACTACCCGTTCGGGTTATACGCTTTAAGTACTAATTACGCTAATGGATTAGGAATTTGGAAGGTTTAATTAGAGGAAGTGAACCCGCATTTGCGTGGAAAACCGTTTAGGGAAAACCACCCCCAGTTCACCCGACCGAGATTCGAACCTCGATCTCCCCGTCCTCAGCAGTCGAGCTAAACACGGCACGCGCGTTAGCCAACTACGCCACCGAGGCGGGTCATTGTTACTAAATTATTAGCTTATAGGCCCATCAACAATAGGTTGATTATAATATTAACTGACCTAACAAAACCTAACCTTCACTTAATAAGTGCATGGAAGTTTGGACTTAATTTTTTTTATGACAGCTATTACGAAAGAGTGGATTAAAATGATAGTGAACTAAATTAATTATATGTTATTAAATCTAAAAGAATAAAAACCCGGCTCCATTTGGTACCTATACTATAAGTGTGCAACATTTCAGATTTCTAGGTGATCTAGGGGCCTCTGGAGGGTGTGGAAATTAAATTTTGTAGATTATAGCCAGCCCTTGGATACAAACCTAGACCTCTAATTGTCTTATCTAACCAATCATCTACGTGCGCATAAATTATGTAGATCTCACACTCACCATTCCAAACACAAATACGTGTATATAGCATATTTTATTTTGTAGAGATGTGATGCTCGCGTGTGAAGTACGGAAGTTGGTATCGGAGAAACCAAGCGTGTGGAGTATTGCATACACAATTTTTTGTCAGGGGTTTGAGGCCGATCCCCGTTGTGTGGATGATATCGATCGATTCCTCCCTAGGGCGCGTGGGTTGTGGGGAAACCTAGAGGGGAGAGATAAAGTGGGGGTGGATTAGGGGTTATTTTGTTTTATTTACTGTCACTGTAATGCGGTGCTTTGCCGATTGGTTGTTAACGATTGTGTATCATATATATATATATAGGCACGTTTTAAAACAAGAAGTTTTTTATTTGCACTTCTTACTATCCAACTGAGATATCTACTTATTTACGGGGTGTGGATTAAGAAGCTATAATTTAGATTAAATGTAACTGCATTTTCGAGGATGGAGAGGGTATAAAGTGTGTTTTTGGGAGAAAACAAGTTTTAATGCACTCAACCCGATATCTAACCTCCACTCTCCCACTACCGAAAAGTCAGACAAGGGGAGCTAACAACAAAAAAACAAAAAAAGCAAGAATATTTATTTTAGAAATAAATAAATTACCTGTAACAAATAACTGGCGCAATCATTGAGAATCCATGACATCTCACGTGTCAAAAAATATTATATCAATGCACTCAGGAGTCAACAATAAATAACGTAACGCTGTTTATAGGGGGTATGGGGATAATAATTATATTATTGGGTAAAGTGAATAAAGATAGTAAATTATAAGTATTTTATACTAACTTGCTTTAGTACTTTAGCAAAATGAGGTGAATAAGAATTGGCTAAAACTAGGTAGTTTTAACTAGGGACGTCCGGACATGTCTAGTATATTCTATGGTACGAACTAGCCCCTAGTAAATTCTAAGATGACTAGCGTTCATGTCTCAACGGGAAAGATTCCACATAATTAATTTACCCCACTCTCTGTTGTGTTCAGTCATCAGTCTGGCTGTTGTTGTAGCCGAGTAAGCACTATTATTGGCTGTCATGTCTTCAGAAGAACAGCTGGATATTGACCAAGGCAAGATCAGCAAGAATGTTGATAGGGCGTTGCTTGTAAAAATATACAATTGACATAGAAAATTCTAAAATACCATCTATGATGCAATCAAAAAATACCACCATGTATACATTGACTGAAGAGTTTAGTAATGCTATGGGTCAAGGGAATCTCTGTTGGACAGGTAAAAAAAAAAACTACTAAATAATATGAAAACGGCATTGAAAATATAACTGATCTAAAAGCTACAGGAAACAAAATTATTAAACTAAAAGACTCGGAAAAAGACTTGTTGGTTCTCACGAGTAAGGAAGTAAATCCTGTATTTAGTAAAGTACCTTGCGCCCTATTGGCAGGTGTCAAAAGAAGTGAGAATACGACAGACGAACCAGAACCTGAACCGAGAAAAACGAACGACCAAAGTGAGTGTGCAAATGCTGAAGGCAAACTTAGGGCCAAAATAAGGAAAACAAAACAAATACTTGGTCCGTATGAAAGTGAAGAAACAAAAAAAAATCTATGTCCCTGAATTGCAATGACTAGTTATTCTTCAGCAGTTCCAACTGAACAAAATTCAAATTGAGAAAGAAAAGCTTCAGTTGAAACAACTTCAACATTCGCTTGATATAGTTACAGATACAAAGTAACTAACGAGTTTAACGTTGGTTTAAAATAAACCAAACGTACTGATTGGGATTTAGGGGATAAATAAATATGTGGTGTTAAGAAAATTGTAAAATAAAATATACCAAAACCCATTCCTTCATCCTTTATAACATTAAAAAATAAATAAAGTAAAATAAAAACATAAAACAAAATATATAAACGTGTTTTTTTTAAGTTAGAGTGTATGTGTGTGTGTGCACGCGCGCGCACGTGCATCTGTACGTGAGTACGTGTGTCGGTAGTTTGAGTGTCTTTTTGTGTACGTATTCTTCTTTTTTTTTTCAGGTTTACAAAGGATTAAAGATAGATTATTCATTTGACAAATCACAACTGTTTTACAGTTAATAGGATTCAACATTACATATTTCTGTTTACAGCAATATGTTGTGACATTTGATTGCGAAGTTCTCGTTGTCACGGGGCAGCACTTACCTGTTGTCCAACATGATCGTAATAGTTTTAATCTTCCTATTGGTCTTCATCCTCATCCAACTGATCGTTTAAGTGCATTATGAAGCACTGAACAAGAAACAATGACCCTTGGTACGTTGTCTAATGATTGGAAAGCGTCCAAATACTCTTTCAACAACCACTATTTCTCTTGAGTGAGTCAAGTTAAAATACATATCTTGTTCATTTCTTTGTTGCTGAAAAGGAGTTATAAGCCATTAGGAAACACAATCCCCCAATAAACAAAAAGAGCCGTCATAATGTGATATAACATGTTTTACAAGGCTCCTTCTCCAGATTCTGCCATCGTGAACACTGCCAGGCCTCTGCTGAGACACTTGTAATTTTTTCAGCTGCATCGCAGATTACTTGTACTGTTTAAACTAGGATAACCTTTTCGGTTGATACACTCATCTCCGAAGATGGTAGGCTTTTTAATTTCAATATGAGTACAGTCTAAGGCTCCATTGACTTTAGTCATGCGAAATTGACTCTGTCATGAAAGGCTGGCCTCGTTCATTTCATCTAAGGTTGAAGGAAATTTGATCCATTTGTTGGTTCTATCAACTATTCTATCGATTATATAATGAACGGTTTTGGTGACGGTACTTCGATGAACGCCTACATCGCTAGCCACGCCACTCTGAATACCTGTAATGAAAATTCATAAAATTAATTTAAATTTATGTGTCTTAAAACAACAACCAAATTTGTTGCAACGTTTTAGTCTCCCAGTTACTAGTATTTTTCCAAAACTATATCTTTAAACAAGATAAAATATATTTTGTTATATAAATAGTAGGCCTACTATAGAATACCGATCAAAAGTAAAATTTACCTGGATCGCTGAAGTAACGCAGTGATATTTCCATTTGCTGTCGGGGCAACAGTGCTCCTCCTTGTGTCTCCATGTTGTGCTCAGGCAAAAACTCAGATGTCAAAAAATCAACGTTTTGGTCTTCAAACCTAAGTAATTGTTTACAATTACCTATTCTTCTACGTTGAAGGTATGTCTTTCTGTCTCGAACTTGCATGAACATCGCCTTGACTGCAACCGATCTAAAAAGCTAGCATGCCCTAACAAGAATATACTAACCCTGTCTAGTACAAACTAATGTTTATTCACCTACATAACTTAGAAAATACTAAGTGTCTGGATTACCGTACCTTAGAACTTAGTAGGGGTCTTATATTCTAAAACTTTTATTCACATACAACCTAGGAAATACTTGAAAAAAAGCTTAGTATAAACAAATACTAGTTTCATATTCACTTCACTCAATGTCTACTTAGTGTTAATTGGGATGGAAGGGGGGGGGG
>CABFVZ010000883.1:106013-130274 GCA_902151445.1 Timema monikensis
GGGGGGGGGGGGGGGGATGACGCAAAATGCTAGAAAAGAAAAGGATAAACCCATTTTGACATTAAAATTATGAATCAATCGTGTCTCGTTTTATAAATTGTAAAAATTTATAAATTTTTTGGAAAAAAGTTTAATAAACCGGTATGTAACTAAACCGATCTAACATGTTTTCATAGTCTAGAAATAATAACAAATTACAATAGATTGTAAAACGATTTAAACCTATTTAAAAAATAAAAATAACAGAGGTGATTCAGAACCCCGGGTTAATGTTTTAAAATGTCACTTCCCTCCCGACTAAGCTCTTTAAAATTAAATTTATATACATACCATTTTTTCTTGAATGTAGCCAAGACTTTGTATCGCCGGATTGCCGTAGAAATAACCTTTAAAATATATAGAAATAAATGTAGAGCTCATTGTATCTTTCATGACGGTAACACTATCAACTTATAGTTCACGTTATGTACAAAAAACGTAATGTGTCTGTTCAGGATTCACATCAACACTAACAAAACACATTGAAATTGAACTTTAAAAAAAATCATTCGCTAAAATTGATCTCGATCAGTTAGGCCTAAGTAGGCTTCAAATACTTGCAATAAAAGATTACTGTAACTACAAAGTAAAATTTAAGTGAAGAGACCACGACACTTTAGTGTTCTCGAGACGCGAGCAAACGGACTATACCCAAAGAAGGCGTATGTACACAATGAACAAACAAATGAAGTACATTACATGTCTGTGTTGACTTTTCTCGCAACATGATTGGCTTGCAAGAACATAATGGTACCCTTCACTTAATGTTATGGTAATGTTAAGTGAATGTCAACATGAGTCTTAATTCCTACGTCAAAGTTGTGATACTTAAAGTACAGCCTGTCAAATTCAATACGAACACTTTTAAAAAAGGATGGAACATCAATAAATAGCTAACGTTCCCATTATTACGAACACTTTGACGAGTAATCATAATACAGAATGAAGCAGAAAGTTTTGACACATTTAATAACACTATATCTTTACTACTTCAACTACTAAATGCTTAAAATTAAGCTTAAAATAACAACAAATGATTAGCAATTTTCTACATACCCTTGAATTAATCCTTTTTTAAAACAAAAAAGTCCTTAAGATGACCATCATAATATGCAATACATTGTTGTATGCACTCCTCGAATCTTGACATGACTTTGTCTTGGTAAATTGCTTCAATTTCCACCACAATTCTTTCTTTGTATAGTTCTTGGGGGAGTCGCGTAGGCATGAGTCTTTAACAAGCCCTACAATTAATATTATTATTATTATCATCATCACAGCGTCTTACTACCTGTCTATGATATACGCATATATGATAATTACTCTAATACGGTAGGGATGAGGAAAGAACCCTTTTAGAGGTAATCAACCCGCAATTTGCGTGAAAGGAGACTGGGAAACTTTTTAAGAAAAGCCACCCACAGTATACTCGACCGAAGTTCAAACCCCGATCTCCCCGTTCCATCAGCAGGCCAGTCTAAGGTGACCTGGTGGTCTAGGGAAAAGATGTCAGACTTTTGTTCTGGGGGTCCGGGGTTCAATCCTCGGTCCCGGCACAGTTTTATCTGATTGCCAAAAATTCTTCCTTCACCTCTGACAAGACATCTTGTGAATGTGAGGAATGCCAAGCCTCCACCGTGGTTCGGATTCCACGTTAAACTGTAGGTTCTCCATTTCATCTCACAATCACCTACCATTACACATTAGCGTAAGTGCGTATAACCCGAACGGGTAGTAAGACGCGGTGCTAATAATAATAATAATAATATCTCTATATATTAATTACTTTACCTTAACAATGGCACACAAAAAGCATAAAATAGCAAGTTTGACAACTTATGACTCGCGAACTATAAATGATTTGAAATGACGTATAATTAAACCCCTTATAAAAAAAACTGTTGAGTACATTTTTCACTGTCAAATGACCTTAAACTGCGAGTGAGTTTACCAGGAACGAGGTATAGTGGACCTTGGCTTGTTTCCGACTGAGATGTTACAAAGTGAAATCAATGTGTTTAATCGGGACTATAAAATTAGCTCACGGACCTCCAAACGTATATTTGTTTAACTCGAGCATTGCGGGTTGGTGGAGGTTGAAGGGGCAGTGTTGACAAGGGTGACGCGTGACTCGAGAAGATACATACAAACACAATACAACACACACGGTGAATGAAAGGAGTACAAAAGAGGAAGAAAGATACATTGGGGCAGTGTTTATCAAAGTGTGGTCCGCGGGATCCCAGGAGGTTTTTGCAATAAAAAAACAAGTTAAATAATATAATATTTAGCACCGCGTCTAACTACCCGTTCGGGTTATACGCTTTAAGTACTAATTACGCTAATGGATTAGGAATTAGGAAAGTTGAATTAGAGGAAGTGAACCCGCATTTGCGTGGAGGGAGAGTAGAAAACCATTTAGGAAAAACCACCCCCAGTTCACCCAACCGAGATTCGAACCTCGATCTCCCCGTCCTCAGCAGTCGAGCTCAACACGACGAGCGCGTTAGCCAACTACGCCACCGAGGCGGGTAATAAATTAAAACATATTTATCGAATACAGAATGGGCCGGAAATAATTAGACGAGTTATTCTAAGGTAAGTAATGGACAATGTGTTGAGGTTTGTCTGACGACCGGTGGAGCTCACTTGAGAGACATTATCTTCCAAAAGTGAAAAATTATAGTATGTAGTTGGCTTTTATTTAGCTAGTGAACATTTATTTTTTAATCAAAGTATTAATGTTCAAGTTATTAATCGTCTAATTGTTTCGGGCCCAACATATAAAAAACAAAAATTTGAAGTACAAAAGATTACATATTAATTTTTCAGAATATGATATCTAGATGGAGTAATCCTCACTAAAATGCATAAATAATAGCTTTGGCTATTTTATTCATATTAAATATTCATATTATCCTTTTTTATTCTATTGGCAGACACAAGTCAAATATAAAGCTAAATTGAACCAAATCTTGAGTCAATAAATCCAAACGATTGTTTATAAAAAATTTATGAGGTTTATAATGTTAAACATAAACAAAATTCTATTACTTACTAATTCAATCTTTTTAAGATCCTCGTCTTACTACCCCGTTCAGGCTATACCCTTATGTACTAAATACGATAGTGGTTTTAGGCACTAGGAAGGTTATATTTATAGGAAGTGCACCTGTATTTGCGTGGAGAGAGAGAGAAAGAAAGAATGGAAAACAATTTTTGAAAACCACCCTCAGTATAACCGACCAAGATTCGAACCCTGATCTCCTTGTCATCAACAGTCTAGTCTAACATTAAAGTGACGCCTTAGACCATGCGGCCACTGAAGAAGGTATTCCGCCAATCCGGATGAAGACGAGAGTTATGGTAACATAACTCTTCTTCAAATATTGAATCCACAATGTTAGCCGTTTCCGATGTAAAATCAATGTCCCGCGGGGAAGACTTGAACCCCTCCCCGCTCCCCCTCTCTCCACCCCGCGAGATAAGTTGGCGGAGATATCTCCCAACGCTTGCCCCATTTTCAACGACAAAGAAAGGATCCGGAATGGTCGGTTAAATAGGGAAAAGTGGAAAGGATGGTGAGTAGGATCTGGCCAGGGTGAACTCATGGTGATGAATGGGGTTTGTTGAAGAAAGAATTATGAAGGAAATATTCCCTCCCTCCCCTCGTGTTGGCGTGGTTTGAAGCTATGAATATAAGTCGACTTTCAATCCTTCTCCTCCTCTAACCCGCTCTTTTCTTTCTAAAAAAATACCCCCTAAGAAAACCCCCATCTTATTCTTTCTTTATGACCTTGCTGCATTTAAAACACTGCATGTCTGAACGACAAATACACTCACTTTACGAGAGTAATAACAAATAAAAATGATATTTTCTGTTTCGGAATCGAAGCCTTAACCCTAAGAGAATTATTTACATATCTTATAACAACATTCATGATATATATATATAAAAACATTCATAATATATATATATAAAATTATTATTATTATTAGCACCGCGTCTTACTACCCGTTCGGGTTATACGCACTTACGCTAATGTGTATTGGTAGGGTGATTGTAAGATGAAATGAAGGGCCTACAGTTTAACGTGGAATCCGAACCACGTTGGAGGCCTGGCATTCCCCACATTCACAAGTTCTGATTAATACACGTCTTGTCAGAGGTGAAGGAAGGGTTTGGTAATCAGATAAATCTGTGCCGGGCCCGAGGATTGAACCCCGGCTGCCAGCACAGAAGTCTGATACCTTATCCCTAGACCGCCAGGTCACCCTATATATATATATATAAAAAAAAATTCATTATATATATAGGCCTATATATATATTAAAAAAAACCGTGTCGTACCAGCCGTTCGGTTTATACACGTATGTAATAATTACGCTAATTTGTTAGTTATCAGGAAGGTTGAATTTAGAATTTAGAGGAAGCGTATCCGTATTTGCGTGAAGGGAGAGTGGAAAGCCATTCTGGAAAGTTCACCCTCAGTACACCCGATTGGATTCAAACCACGAACTCCCCGTTATCGGCAGTTTAGTTTGTTTAGTGTGTAACGCCGGCTATTGAAGCGGCTAGTGTAGAAAATTAAGCTATACATTGTGACCTAAACAAAATATTTTCTACTATAAAAATTACCAAAATATGGGACCATAACTCACGTTACCTCCTCTCTCTCTCTCTCTCTCTAACTTCCACCTTAAACTCATCAACTTAAAAATATACAAAGGTAACATCTCCCCTTGGTAAAGGAAGATAACACTTAATTTAAATGAGTTTGGATATGTAGATGTTGTAAACGCTGTGTCATGCAGAGTATGTCATGTGATGTGACGGTGTAGTCTTTTGTAGTTTGATGAGCTCGTGGTAGTTCACAAGAACTCGCGCGCACAAAACTGGAAAACCCGATTTCCCATCCGCCGCGCTCGTATAAACCAAACTACCAGCGGATTAATGTGTAAGAGAAATTGCTTTGAAGAGACAGTCCGATTTTCACAGGAATGCCCTTTTATAAAACACAAACATATTATATTGCTACAAATATTGATAACATTTTAATATATTATTAATTTTATTTAATAGGATTTGATAGTACCTATCAAACGTGGCAGAATATCACATGACCTGACATATGAATACATAAAAGTAGATCTGGTAAAATATAATAGCTATCAGCTAAGACCCTTTCTATGAAAATTTGAATTTTACACCCCAGTTTATCCGCAAGAATAATACTGTGCGCGTAGAATTGAGGGAAAAACACCTTCAGTACAACCGACTGAGATTAAGTCATTGCCAGTCCAGTCTAATACGAAAGAGACACCTTGTCGTCAACCACTCAATGGGGATCGAAACAAGGTCAGGTGTAATGGGGGTGTTTTCTTCTAAAGGGTTCCTCAAAATCCCTTCACATAAATGCGGGTAAATTTCCGGTTACACAAAGTATTTCAGTGGGTACACGACTTACAACAAATTTTTATTAATAGATTTTTTAAAAATATCAATTCCGATAATAAAAAAAATGCATAAGATAAATTTTGACGTGATTATATTACAAATTTTTATAAATTATAAACCCCTTCCATCTCTCTGTAATGCCTTTGTTTGACTCTGCACTTGATATTTATTAAGGTGGGTTTGTAGGGAATGCGTGCTAAGGCCAGCGTCTTAGCAAATTTTTAATAGTGAAACATTTTGTTTGGCTAAAATAAATAAAATATTGCTCCAGTAAAAACTTGGGCATCCCTGCATTAGATGAGAAACTTTTTAAGTGGAGAGAAAAAGTTGTCTTTAAATTTCAGGACACATTTGACAGATATTCATCAACTGTTGAGGCCACCATGTGAAGAAAATTTAAATCAACGTTTCTACAGGAACAATATTTTATTTATTTTGATACAAAAACTGCATACTTTGCAAGACAATAAGTACTTGTTTCCTTTTTTGCATGAATAGATTTAATGGCGGACGCTAGTTAGGCCATAGTCACAAAAAGCTTACTAGACTAACAAGAGTTTGTAAAACAATGAATTGAATTAAATACATTACTATGGTAGAAAAATATTTGTACTGTATCAACTTTTGAACCTCTTTGGCTTCTGTGCTGGCGGCCGGGGTTCAATCCTTGGTCCCGGCACAGATTTATCTGATTACCAAACCCTTCCTTCACCTCTGATAAGACATCTTGTGAATGTGGGGAATGCCAGGCCTCCACCGTGGTTCGGATTCCACGTTAAACTGTAGGTCCTTCATTTCATCTCACAATCACCCTACTATTACACATTAGCGTAAGTGCGTATAACCCGAACGGGTAGTAAGACGCGGTGCTAATAATAATAATAATAATGAACCTCTTTGTAGAATTATTGTACTTTGAAAAATGCGAGCAGCGATCTCATCCCGTTTACACGTGACTGAAACCTCAAACGTGGTCGATTGTGTGGTCGGCTTGGTCGGACAATCAAGAGGGTGTTATTCGCGACAGGTAAGACAGAATCAGGTCAACAAACACCCTCCTTCACCCACACAAAGAATAAAAAAGAAAGAATAGTAGGACAAGAGATACGACACACATGACGCCCCTCCCGCTCCTCAACCCCTTGGCCGGAAATCCTATTTTACGGGCTTTCGCACACGACACTTTGATTACTCACATCAATAAACTCTTCACCGCGCTTGCTTGGTGTCCTTCGCGCTCCATCGGAGGTGGCAGTGCTTTTGGATCCTCCTACTGCCAGGAGGGGATTAGAAAATGATGCGTTCTAAACAACAGTCACAGTTGTTGTTGGACAGTGGACACTGGGGTGTTAGAAGACACTTCAATGAGCTCGGGTATTTTACCCCCTTCCCCCTCCCATAGTCCCTCGCTCTCAATTTATTTTTTATCACCGCGTCTCACTACCTATTTCAGATTGAACAATAATGTACTAATTATGTTATTGGTTAGAGATAAGGAAGGTTATATTTACAGGAACTGTACTCTTTATTTGCGTGGGGGAAGAGTGGAAAACCATTTTGGAAAAAAAAAACTATCAGTACACCCGACCGAGATTCAAACCTCGAGCTCCCCGGCATCGACAGTCCAGTCTACTGCGAGATTGATGTCTTAGACCATGTGGCCATCAAAGTGGGGCCAAAAAATCATTCTAATATATAATAATAATAATAATAATAATAATAATAATTATTATTATTATTATTATACGTGATGTACCGGGGCGTGTGGAATTCACTTCGGAGATGGACAGGGTAAACAAAAACAATTTAAAATTTCATATAAACATATGTCCCATTTGACTTTGTTACCTAGCTATAGTCATGTTTGTACTCCAGTAATTTGAAGCTGCTTAACATTACAGGAAGTGCTCAAAATGGCCATCGTCGGCCTGGATAGATGCCTGTACTCGTAGTGACGTAGAATGTCGCACTCTTTCAAAAAATACATTACATTGTAATACTTGAATTCAGGCCGAAGATGGCCATTTTGAATCTTTCCTATAATGTTAAGAAACTCCAAATCACTGGAGAACAAACATGAATATAACTAAAAAACAGGGTCAAATGGGACACATTCTTACATTAATATGTTTCCATTGTTATTGTATCTCATGTCCACCACTGAAGTGGGTCCCACATGTTACGGTACACTCTCTATATTACTATTGCTGAGGGAAGGCACGTGGTCTAAAAGTAAAGCTCACTTCCTCAGTACACCCATCTGGGATTCGAGCCTAGACCTCCCGGTAGTGGGCAAATCAGACTAGATATATTCCGTTCAAGATAGGTTTTTTACATGCATGACAGTTCGAAAATCATATGTTTAGGTTTTGGGTTGCCAACACTTGTAAAAGATCACAGTTTTGTTATAAATGTAAAGATCTTTAATTGCCTGTTATATATTACATTTAAAATAACGTAAACTTAAGTTTTATCATACTATTTAATTTTTTAAATAATTTCTTTTTATCCAACTTGAAACAATATTTTAAACATAATTAAAAGTATTTATTTTTCGTTTTGGAACGTTACTGATTTTGTGTAATATAGTGCAGACATCAATATCTTTTAATACAGGCATCGTATTTACTTGGAAAAGAGAAAATTGTTGTATTTTTTTTAAATACAATAAATAATTTTATGATTATTTTATTGTAATTTGGAATATTGAACTGAATAAAATATTTTCATCAACTGCGTGTCTGCATCATTGTAAAGAACTTGTTTACCTTTATGTTCAATCATATGGTTTAGATTCGTCAGCCACCATTTTGAAGCTATGTCCGTTAGAAGTTTTTCTGAAAGTGGTGTTAATATTTTTTTGAAGGGGAATAATTTAATATTTAGCACCGCGTCTTACTACCCGTTCGGGTTATACGCTTTAAGTACTAATTACGTTAATGGATTTAGAAATTGGGAAGGTTGAATTAGAAGGAAGTGAACCCGCATTTGCGTGGAGGTAGAGTGGAAAACCATTTAGTAAAAACCACCCCCAGTTCACCCGAGCGAGATTCGAACCTCGATCTCCCCGTCCTCAGCAGTCGAGCTTAACACGACAATCGCGTTAGCCAACTACGCCACTGAGGCGGGTTTGAAGGGGAATAAAACTATAAATAAACTTTGTGTCCGACCTCAAATAAATATATAAATAATATTGGCCTAAATTACTGTGGTTAACTATCAACATTAATATATTACCATCTGTTTTCATTACAGTGATCCAAAGTGATAGATGTCAGTTGTTGACGTAGTGATATATTAGGGATTACTTCTAGTAACATTTAGAGCTGTCATCCAGGTAAACTTAGCTCGTGAATGACTTATATGTTTGACATTTAGTCCACGTGTATATCGATGAACACGGACAGCTCGTAACTTATTTTATGCCAATACTGTATGTGTTTCCTGTTTAAACATATACATTACATCACACACACACACACACACACACACACACACACACACACACACACACACACTGACGTTATCTAGGACATCACACCTATTATTACAAACCATGTATTACCATATAGATTTGTACTTAGTGAATAACAAGCTAGGCGTACAATCCTAATGGGTAATAAGACGTGGTACTTAATAATAATAATAATAATAATAATAATAATAATAAGTGGAGGAACTGTAAACAAATAATACAAATATTCTTAACCACTTTACGGAATTGAGCTTGAGTTTGTCGAGTTGGCTAGGATTGGTTTTTTACTCGTACGTTTAATATTAAGTTCTACATATCCAGAGACCCCCTGGTTCGATCCTCGGCGCTTCCATATTTTCTGTGAAGCAGTGAATCTGGAACGGTGTCAACTCAGACACGTGAGGACAAATGAGGAACTGCTTGAATAAAGAAGTAGTGGCTCCGGTTTAGAAAACTGAGATTAATGGCTGGAGGCTTCGTCATGCTGACCACATTACTCTCTCGCCCACAGAAGTTGGAACTATCTTCGGCAATAGACTGTGGCTGCTCTGTCAACATGGCTCGATTGCGGGCTGACGCCATCGAGTATTTCAATAAGCCCTACTAAGTTTGCGTATAGCATGAACAGGAAGTAAGATACGGTGAAGTTACCTGCTTCAGTGTCCGAAAGATCTAAGGCGTCACTCTCGTAATAGACTAGACTGCTGATGACGGGGATATCGAGGTTCGAATCTTGGTTGGGTTTACTGAGGGTGGTTTCCCAAAAATGGTTTTAGACTCTTACTCCATGCAAATGTGGATACACTTCCTTTGAATTCAACCTTCCTCATCCTTAACACATTAACGTAATTAGTACATATGTGTATAAACTGAACAGGTAGGGAGATTGTTATGCAATACTAAAAATAAATAAAACTTATAAAGTTTGCTAACGAATTAAAATAAAAGTTATAATGAGGCTACTTAGAGGAAAATCACTCTCATCAGTACTAGAAAACCATATGTGGGGAGTTATCCAAATTGCATCGAACAGGAGTCGAACACTGTACTCCCCTTTAAAGATTATCTAGTTTAACGTTGAGTCTATAGATCTGTATAAACATATTTACACAGATTACTGAAAAATATATTTTTTATCACATAACTTCAAGTATTTCCACCACTCAACGGTAAAAAATCGAATTACACGCGGTACAATTCTACTGCTGTAATATATTCTGATCTAGAGCCAAAGGTTAATAAAGAAAAAAAAGTCTTAATGTTTGATTAATACTTCGTCACTGGATATGATGATGTGCAGTACTACCAGATCCAAACATTTTACCAACTGACTTGATTAAATAGTTTTATTTGATCCATATTCATTTCAAATAGCATTAATTTATTGGCGATGAAATCGGGGGATAGATTCAGTCTGGGATTTAAGAGCGTGCATCATAAACCCGTCAACTCTGTGATACAGTCGGTTATAAATCGTAAATTTACACGGACACTATTGCACGTGGATCATTTCTGATTAAACATTGATGGAGATAAAGAGTTAATAAAAGTTCCTAATACTGAACATTGTTGAAATATTAAATTATATTAGGATAAGAACTGCATTGAAAATACCGTTTTTGAACGATTTAGAACGGCTTCAAAGATAAGCACTGTATACAAATCTTTATTCTGTCATATTAAGGATATAATGTAGTTATTAACAAGAAACTTAGTAGCTTTGTCTCCCAACTTCACCGCGGAAAGTTTCGAGTAATCATTCAAATACGAATGCATTGCACACATTTCTGCCATAATTTGGTATTTTCTTTTCTCTTTTACTGCCATACCTCGCGCGAGCCGGGAGCTTAGTTGAGCGTGCTATGATGAGTGCTCTTAAGTCTGATTTAATAGACTAATGATCAACTTACTATACAGACTCATGTTATAAGATCAATCAATTAATAAATTACTTTAAATACCCTTCACTTTAACACGAATATCAAAAGTTATTTTATTTTAATAAAACGTTTTAGTATATTTTTCATTTTTTGGGGGGTATTTAACGTGCACTTTTTGAACCGACTGATTACATAAGCACACAACTTATAATCTAACTTAAGACTAGGACAAGCACAACATTCAGTCCCCGGCCATTAATTCATCACTGTGAAAGGGTAAACCCAATTTTCACCAATAATAAATGTTTCGACCATGCTGAGAATCGAACCTAGGATCCTTAGCTCAGTAAACAGACATGCTACCGACTGAGCAAAGGTGTCGGACTACGTTAAAAAAAATTCTAATAGACCATCACGATAAAAGGGAATTTAAAAGAACTGCACCAGAATTCGAGACACATTGCCTACTTCAGTGTTTTTGAAATTGTGGTACGTGTACCCCCAGGAGTACGTGAAGAATTTCAGACTTACTAACGAGTTTGATTATTCATAAAATATTTCAACAATAAACGTTATGTCATGGACTTTTAAGGTGGTGATGTAGAGAGAGCGAGAAAAGGACAGTATTTTTGCAGTTTTTATATAAAAAACATATTTTTGACCCAAATAAATAAAATATTGCTCCAATAGAGACATAGAGTTTAATTTTCTTCACACTGTGATATCAACAGTTATTGAATAGTATTCATAAGCTTAGTGGTATTATATGATACACTTTTTAAAAGAAGAGAAAAATTCGTCATTAAATTCCAGGACATCCTTGACAGATATTAAACATTTGTTGCGGTCACCATATGAAAGAAATTAAACTCTCCTCTATGTTTCTACCGGATAATTTTAACAAAATTTTTAATACAAAAGTTGTTTTTCTATAAAAAAAAAACCCTGTAAAAACACTGACTTTATCGCGTCCCCTACATCCTAACTTTAAAAGCCTTTCTTCGTAGCCTCGAAAGAGGTAGGGGAACTGACGAAAGAGGTAGGGGAACTGACGAAAGTTTGGAAAATACTGGCCCACCTTGTATACATCGGCATCGATTAGAATATTAAAATAATAAACTGGATATAGAAACTACTATCGCTCACATCGTTAGCTGTTATTGTAGTCACTATTTGTAGTACTTTATTCAGACCATATAACCAACTACAATCACTCAACTATTACGGTAGAGTTAAAAATAGAAAGATGTGTTACAAAGATATAAGCGCACGCATGCTTTAACGGAACAGGTTTTTAATATTTTCTTCTTACAACATGGATACTTTTTTATATATATATATCTTTGTTTCTCTTCTAATGGATTAGCCGGGCTTTGACAAAGTTTTGTTCACCAGAAACCGATACACTCAGTTCTAATAAGTTTAGACCTCTTGGAAAACAGAAGGAATGTATCTTTATCGTGTCAATTTCAGGAACTCTTAAAATTATTGATGGCAGTTGAATAAGGAAGTTGCCGTTAAAATGGATATATACTATATATTATAGTCATTACTTCATTTATATATATATATATTAGAGAATGAATTGAATTCCTCATATCCTAAAGGATATTTGAGATTCGAGGATTCCAAGAAATTTCGGATTCGAGACTCAAATCCTTAGGCCTATATTCATTTTTGTTCCATTTTTCAAGTGAAACTTGTTTTAAAGCTCTAATAATGCTTATTGGTGGTTCTGAATCAATTATAATTATCGAATAAACTTAACAACCAGACCCCAGACCAATAAGTTAACAATTATACTGAATGTATGAATCTTATAATGAATGGATTATAAGAAATAACGTTACCATTTATTCACTATTTATATTCTTTCATATTCTATTATATTTATTATATTTCCTCTTATTTTAATAAAATTTTCCAAATTTTTCTGATTTGGATGCGAGATTCGGGATTAGAAGATAAATTGGTTATTCAGATTCGTAAAATAGTGGATTTTAATCCTATAGTATTCGAGAGATTAGAGATTCGTAAAAATATAAAAAGAATATCTTAAATACAATTATGGAGACCTTGACTTAAATTTTAAGCAATATGGTAAAAGGAATGAAATTTATTTGTGTATTTTGGAGAGTAACACAATCACAAAAAAATACACCTTTTGCAATAATATAATAAATTTACTAAAATAAATTGTTTTTTCGTTGTTTATGACGTAATAAACATTGCAACAAAATACCACTTTTAGTGTCGCCAAGATTTAGACAACTTCTTTGTTTGATTAAATTTTAAATATTTTCCCTTTAAATAAAATTGTACATATTAAAGATTTGAGTATTATAAATATATTAGAGATTGGCCGAGTTCTATATCCAATCCAAATCGAATCTTGAATCCAAATTGGAGTCCTCAAATCCTTAAAAATGTACAATTTTATTTAAAGGGAAAAATAATTTAAATTTAATTTAAAAAAATTATTAAGACCTGGTGCCACAGACAAATTATATTTTGTTTGACATGTATACATTATGTATTATATAGTGCAATTAATATTGGAAATGATATTGTATATATATATATACATATATATGTATATATATACATATATACATATATATATATATATACACACACACACACACAATTAGACAATCTTGAACCAGCTCTCGCACATATAGAGCCAAAAGTATTTTACGTGCACTTTTTGAACCGAATGATTATACCAACACACGAGAATTTCTATGAGCGTGAGCGAAAGGACCTACCAATATTTGCTAGAAAGGTATTTTCAAAGATCTTCCAGGCATCTATTACATACCACAAATCAACCGACGGCTTTACTTCCGCCTCCGAAGGTAGTTGTGCTAGGGATTTTCATCCCTCAAGAAAAATCCGTCACCCCCAGCTGGGTTTTGAATCCACGAACATCAGATACTAGGGCGAGTACTTTTCCCCAATATCACCGAAGTAGACGAATAGCAACTGGTGAGTAGAAAACTTGTAACACCCGGTCGTAGGGTGATTGGAATGATTGGAGCACCCATTGCTACGTGTTTTTGACACCCAATGCTCAGGATTGGTATGAGTGTGTCTAGTTTATCAAGGCAGAGAGTATATTCCATTCACGATAGGTTTTTACCAGGATGGCAGTTCGAAAATCATATGTTTAGGTTTTGGGTTGCCAACACTTGTAAAATATCACAGTTTTGTTATAAATGTAGAGATCTTTAATTACCTGTTATATATTACATTTAAAATAACTCAAACTTAAGTTTTCTCATACTATTTCATTTTTAAAAATAATTTCTTTTTATCAAACTCGAAACAATATTTTAAATATAATTAAAAGTACTTATTTTTGGTTTTGGAATGTTACTGGTTTTGTGTAATATAGTGCACACATCAATATATTTTATTACAGGCATCGTATTTACTTGGAAAAGAGAAAATTGTTGTCAATTTTTTACATACAATAAATGATTTTATGATTATTTTATCGTATTTTGAAATATTTAACTGAATAAAATATTTTCATCAACTGCGTGTCTGCATCATTGTAAACAACTTGTTTACCGTTATGTTCAATCATATGGTTTAGATTCGTCAGTCGCTATTTTGAAGCTATGTTCGTTAGAAGTTTTTGTGAAAGTGGTGTTAGTATTTTTTTAAGGGGAATAAAACTATAAATAAACTTTGTGTCAGACCTCAAATATATATATAAATAATATTCGCCTTAATTACTGTGGTTAACTATCATATTAATATATTACCATCTGTTTTCATTACAGTCATCCAAAGTGATAGATGTCAGCTGTTGGCGTAGTGATATATTAGGGATTACTTCTAGTAACATTTAGAGCTGTCATCCAGGTAAACTTAGCTCGTGAATGACTTATACCACCTTTGTGTCTCCAATATTACCAGGCGCAAACGAACCTACCAAAGAACGAATGACCGCTCAATTCTTTTGACAAGAATGAAGTCCTTCTTGTTCACCACCACTGGCAGGCAGATACGTGGCCACAGACTACAAAGCGGTGCTCAGCTGTCTCATTTTAATCCGTCATCTCTACTTCTTACTAAAACTCTTGCAGATTTAGCACAATTACCTTTATTATCGGGCACTGCAGTTGCTTTGAGACGCAGACTGGACCAAGTCACAGGTAAATATGTATTTCATTCAAAAATGAAGTGAATCTTTAAACAGGGATGGTTTGGACACTGGAAGTCTGAACAAAAGTGGATATTCCTGTAGGCCGTTCAATTTGGGCTGCCTCAAATCTTTTATTACTATAATTATTTGAGGTATTTAACGTGCACTTATCTGAACCGACTGATTACTTATTGTGAAAGAAGAAACCCACATTTAACCTATTATAAATTTTTAGACCATGCCGGGAATATAACCCGTAGCCCTTAGATCATTAGGCACAATCATTACCGACCAAGCTAAGGTGTCAGATCTGACATCACGAGTTTTGAATTGTTTTAAGAATATTTTATTTTAATAATAATTGGAGAAACTTTCATAACAACGTTTTCGAAATTATCATGGTTAGCTTATTTTGAACATACTTGACATAAATTTTGTAATCACAAAACTGATTGCACACAATTTAAAAAACATATGTGTCGTGCTTTTTACACACTTTTTAAAATCAAAGTGGCGTCAACTTTTCTATAATGTAGTTTGGTTTACAAAATAAATATGATGGTGCAATACCACCTTAGACCGTGTGACCACCGATGTGGGTTAACCTCTTAGTGAAAGTCAAAAATCGTATAAAAAATCTCAATCAATGACAGAACCCATAGTTAGGGGGAACTTTAAAAATCTCAATTTTATTGAAATTAAATAGATAACGTTTTTTTTAAAATTAAAACTAATGGAAACCCACTTTCGAGCACCAACATCGATTGGAAGTCACAAAAATTTGGTACTCTAGAAATATGCTTTATTTGATTTATTAGTTATAAAATTATCAAAAGCTTCAAATAATTCTTCCTTATTAATTACCGTATAATTTGTCTTTATATCATTAATTAAATAGAGTAAGAACGTAAATATTGTAACATTACAATTCTCAAATCGCGAGCTTTCTATGAAAATCAGACTGTAGATTTATTCAGTATATTTTTAAGCATCCTATAATGCATAGCACGTTAAGATTGCTTCGTCATTCTATTTCGCTTTGTATGAGCTTTTATTAACCTTTTCCCCTTAGCTCTGTACATGCAACTTTATCCCTCAGCGTTCCCCTAAATAAAGAAGCTTATTTCAATTAAAGCTACAATAAAACTTTTTTGGAGGAGAAGGGGGGAAGGTGGACTCTAGAAAGCTGTTATCTTTTAGAATACAGACCGAAAGTTGTCATCATCACTCCTTCTTATAAACCGTGACTTATAACATCGTTATAAAAAATTGGGATGGTGGGCAGGCGCTTAAAAGGTTTTAGTGGCAGGATAATCTTTTTTGTTCAATTGCCTCACCTATTTTACAATGCATAGAGGGGCTTTGTATGATTCAGGTGGTTTTTTTTTTAAGTTGGCTCAACTTAATGGTCAAGTAGTTAAAAAAAGATTGTTCAATTTTTTTTCTAACCCACTTCAGTAGCCGAATGATCTAAACAAACCTTTAAAGTCTAAGGCGTCACTTTCTCAAAAGACTAGACTGCCGATTAAGGGGAGTTTGGGGATCGAATTTATGTTGGGTGTGCTGAGGAGGGTTTTTACTAAATAGTTTTCCACTCTCTCTCCATGAAAATTGGGGTACACTTCCTCTAAAATTCAATATTCCTTATTACTGGCACATTAGCGTTGTTATTTCATATTATACGTAAGGGGTGTACGTATATTTAAACACATTAGAAAGGGATGAGGAATGCAGAATTTAGAAGAGATGTATCCTCATTCGTATGTGTGGGGAGTTATTCAAGGAAAACCACCCTCAATACAACCAGCTGGAATTATTTTTATTTTTAAACAGCACATGCGAAACTTCTGTGCAGTGACCTAAAAAGCATTAAACAGATTAGGCAACTTATCTCAGTTGATAAACAACAAAGCCAACAAATCTGATTACCAACAAAGAAATGGTGATATAATGGTTTGGGATCTTGGTGATATGTTTGTGTTGAAATTTGGTTAATATGGACCATTAAATATGTCTGCAGATATTAAGTTTGTAAAAGGCCCTGGTCATTGTAGCAGATATACCCGCACCGATGAGTACACAGAAAAAGGGTAAGTCTCGTCATGTCTGGTTTGACGGCGACGGGTACGTATGGGTTGTAAAACTGATCTGGTGCACGCTGACAGTCAATTTTGACACTAAACCTGTTCTGATAATTAAACCAAAAATGCTGCAGATTATTTACTTACAAATGATGTATGCAAGGGCATTTAAGAAAAAATTGACCTCAAGTTTTTATTTTAGACTGGATGATATAATGCACTAATGGTCATTTGCTGGTGCTGAAGATGTACTGATCAAAATAAAAGGATTACTGAAAATGATTAGACTAGATAATATAGTTCACCGAAACTGTACTGATAACAAAACAAGGAGTAGTGTAGATATCTGACGTAAGCAGGTACATTTTCTCAAATGTGGTTCTCCACAGCCTACTATATTAGACTAGATCAGGGATCGCCATACTCGTTGAGTATGGGAGATACTTTCAAAATCTCAAATTGTTCCACGAGCTACTCGGTTTAAAAAATGTTCTTATAAGCTTATTGGCTCTTGGTGTTACCTTTCTTTTTCTTACTATACTATTATATTTATAAAGCCATATGGCTGACTCACTCACTGACATTAATGTTTACCCACTTCCAGATGTACTAGAAACTTTAAATTTGGCAATCTTATAGCTTCTAGCCTCTAATCGACGGAAAAATTCCAAAAAGTTTAAAAAAATTTTTTAACCCCCGAAAAAAACTCAAAATGGCGGAGCAACTTTAAAGTCGGTGCGGACCTTTCTTTGGAGGGCTCTTATAGCTAAACGGCAAGACCTATCAAAAAACGGCTCTGGAATTATATTAGTTTACATCCACCTTAAAATAAAAAGCTAGTCTACATCCATAACCTGATTTTCGTAGGAATCCCATTTATTTGACAGCTAGAAAAGCTACTGGAACTACTTTCGTGAACTCATACCTCAAGTGGTGTGATCTGTGGCTGTCACTTTTGATAGTATATTATTAATATTTATTTAAAAAAACAACAACTAATAACTTGCTTTACAAAACAAAACACCTTTTCGTTTGACTGCCGTGAAGAATTATTATTTTTTCCTACTTTGAGTGGAAGTAATACAATTTTTGTTTTTTATTTGCATTAATTAAAACGTCAATAAGAAGAAAAAGTCAAACATCGCGCTCACGTGCATCAGCTGATGCATTGTCGCCACCCGACCTAGATTATGATGTTGCGGTGCTGCTGCTGGTGGCGAACATTGAAACAAGTCTGAAGAGTATCATGAAGACTAGAAAGAGAAAACCTAGGGAAGACTTAGAAAAATTAAGAAGCGATAATGACATTGTAAGAAATTCAATAGAACTAAAGTTAAGTATTGTGATAGAAGATAATATACGTACGTAAGAGAAGTGAAATAGTGTTAAGAATGATTTTTGAAGGTGCTGAATGACAATTTCGGAAAAGTGAAAGCGGATTGCATGTAACAAAATAATTTCTCCATAAAATTAGAGAAAGAAAGAAATTAAAAAAGTCAACAAAAAATAATAGGTCTATATACGTCCAAAAAACGAGTTAAGAAGATAAATGTACAATGCAAGGAAAGAATATATAGAGAAGACATGCGATGAAGTTATCGAACTTCAAATAAAATGAAAGTATGACCTCATGTATCAGAAAACATAGGAACTTGGAGGGAATGAAAACAAATGTGTGCGAAAAATAGGAATAGTAGACCCCAAAGGTCAGATGATGACGGATCATAAAGAAGCTCTTAAGATTTGGGAGAGATGAATAGAAAAATTTCACCACAAGGAAAATTGATCATGGAACCTGGAAATTGAAGCAGAAGACAAGGTAGAAGAAGGCGAGATAAAAGAAGACGAAAAAGGATCCAGCAATTTAAAGAGTGAAGTGGAGAGAACCATAAAGAACATGCGGAGAATGAAAGCTGCGGGAGATGACTAAATACCAGTTAACCTTCTTAAGGAACTGGGAAACACCGGATTAATAGCTCTAACAAAAGTTATAAGTAAGATTTACGAAACAGGAAAATGGCTCAAGGACTTTCCAGATGGAATCATGCTGGACTTAAAGAAAAAGATAAAAGCCAAGAACTACAGTGACTATAGAACGATCAGCCTCATTTCTCATGTGGGGGAAAATCGTGACAAGAATACTCAACAGTCGGCTGGAACAGAAAATCGAAAGTGGGATGAAAGAAGACTAATTTGGATTCAGAAAAGGAACCAGAGATGACATCGAGATTCATAGAGAGGGCTGGAACTTAAGAAAGAAGTATACTTTGATTTTATTGACTGGCAAAAGGCGTTCGATAGAGTGAAGTGGAGGAAACTGGTGGGAATAATCAAGAATATTGAATTAAACTGTATAGACAGAAGGCTGATTACAAACCTATATATGGGACAGCGTGTGAAGTAATACTGAATGATGGAGAGACCAACGGCATGGAGATAGGAAGAGGAGTGAGGCAGGGATGCTGTTTGTCACCAAGTCTGTTCAACCTGTATGAAGAATGACTGTTTAGGGAAGCCCTGGAGGGACGCGTCATCAAAACTGTCAAATACGCAGATGATCTAGCATTGCTGTCCAAAAATGAATAAGAGTGGCAGGGAATGATGGACCAGCTGGTGAAAACAGGGATAAGTTATGGCATGGAAAACAACATCCAGTAGACAAAAATAATGGGGATATAAAAAAAATGAAGAGCCGTTGAGAATCAAAGTTGGAAACCAGGAGTTAGAAAGCATATACTGTTTCAGTTTAAGTGCCTGGGAAATCTGCTGACAAAGGATGCTTACTGCAACAAGGAAATTAGATCGAAAGGAGCCATGCCCATTTAAGCTTTCCACAAGAAGAGGTTTCTGCTGACCAGCAAATTGTGTTTTCATCTGAGGAAAAAGCTGATGAAATGCTAAATTTGGAGCATTGCGCTGTATGGAGCAGAAACTTGGACGATCAGGAAGATGGAAAATAAATACATGGAGAGCTTTGAAATATGGTGCTGTAGAAGATTTGAGAAGATCAGTTGGACAGACAAACACGGTGACAAATGAACACGTCCCAAGAAGAGTGGGTGGGAAGAGAACCATTTTATATGTGATTCTTCAGTACAAAGCAAACTTGATCGGACACATCTTTAGGAGGAAGTAGGGACTGTTTTCTGTACGACGTCGTATAAGGTAAGTTTGAGGAAATGAGAAGCTTCGTAAAAAGGGGGATTCAAATATTGGATGACTCGAAGGAAAGAAGAAAATTCTGGGAGCTGAAGGAGGAGGCAAAGGACAGGGTGCTTAGGTGGTCCAAGTTCACTGACAAAAAGAATGGGCCTGTTTTAAGACAGAAAACTTAATAATAATAGTAATAATAATAATAATAATAATAATTTATTGTAAAAAATGCATTTTCCTGCGAGCGACTGAAAATACCGCCGCGAGCTACCGGCAGCAAGAGTTCGAATATTTGACGATCCCTGTACGAGATAATATAATTCACTGAAGCTGTACTGACAATAAAACAAGGAGCACTGCGGATGCCCGACATGCACCTGACGTATTACCGCCGCCCGGTAAAAGCCGATGGCAGGTGACGGGTCGGTAATTACAGCGGTTATTAACGAGATACGGGCCTATGCCTCGATGCACATACATGCACACACCTTACCACCTGCGTCACGCCGGTAAACTGAGGCTTTACATGACACATGAACACACTGTTCTCCGAGATCGGCACTTAAAATGAGTTGGACATTCTTTAATGCAACTACCACTTAAGGAACAGGTGATAACGAATCCAAAGTTCTATTTTCATAGGAAGCCGTTATTTGAAAACTGGAAACTCTTGTTGCAAAAATGGCATAAGTAAAATTATTACAGTTATATTTACATTCTTAGTACATTTAATCAATAATTCAACATGCTTTGGTGGCCACATGGTCTAAATCGCTTCTCTCACAGTAGACTAGACTGCATATGACGGGGAGATCGAGGTTTGAATCTCAGTACGGTGTACTGAAGAGAATTTTTCAAAATTGATTTCCACTTTCCTCCATACAAATGCGGGTACACTTCGTCTTAATATAACCTCCCTAGTCCATAAAACCATCAGCGTAATTAGTACATAAGTGTATAACCCAAACGGGTAGTAAGACTAATACGCGGCGGAAAAAAAAGGTAAATGTGAATAAAAATTATCCAGTAATCCATACAGAAGTATTTTTGGAAGCTTTTGATAAATTTTATAGCTAATAAATGAAATAAAACACATTTATTGAATGCCAGATTTTAGTGACTTTCAATCAATAGTGGTGGTTAGACATGGGCTTCCTATGAGAAAGATCAGGGTATAGAAAACATGGAAAACTTAGACATGTCTATTTATTTGGAGCGTTATTGAAAAGGCAGGGTGATTTTAAAATGTCGCCGAATTTTTCAAATATTTGTAGAATAATTTTATAAATATGATGTAAAATAGAAAAACTACCCAGTGTAAACTATTAGTTTTATCTCCAATTTATGTGATTTTGCAATTATACATTTTTGTCATTAATAGTTATTACGTCAAGAATGAAATAGAAAACAGTGAATATAACGTGATTTTTTATTTAGCATACTTTTTAGTTTTAGCTTTGCGTGTAAAATATTGAGAAAGGCGTATTTTTTTTGGTCTGAAAAACCTGAAACAAATAAGGTATTTCAAAGATTTTAAAGGTATCAATTCTAAATGTCTTTTCCTCCGATTTGTTAGAGTTTAATGTTTTCATGCAACAGATCATGTGGATTTTGACAGGTGGCGTTAATTTTAACATCTTAAATAAAAATAATTGTATGTATCTATGTAATTATGGTTTTATCTAAGAAATAGGAATGAGGATGTTGGTTGAGTTAAAGTGCATCCGCATCGGCGTGGTGGTAAGTTGGGAAAAACCACAGTGATAAATCACATTTTGACCCCTCTCCCCATCCCCTTAAGTAGACTTGGTCAAGATTCGAACCTCTACCTCCTTGTAACAGGAAATTCAAGCTATTACTGACTCGACGACTTAAATAGCGCGACCATTGAAGAGGGTAAAATATGCTTTTAATGAAATTATAGAATTTACTAAATTATATGAAAATATTTTGCTCATAAATTCTAAATAAGTTGTAAATATTTATTTTTAAAACTCTTAATTTAATGTTTCTATTTTTCACACATTCATCTTCATCATTTATCCATTTCTTACATCGCCTACACCTTACTTTTGATCCACAAACACTCTACCTTCATATATTTACTTCATCACTCGACACACAATGATCCTCTCAACACGACCAAACCAACGTAAAATGCCTATTTCACATTTACATGCTCTAAAGGTTTGACCTCAAACCACTTCTTGATGAGATGATGTTTTCCGTCTTGTAATTCTATACGTGGGTTTCTCACGCTCTATCCAAATGGGTATTTAGGCACATCAATAAAATTCACCTTACAGCCCTGTGTTCTAAACATAACATTAATTACGAATATCCTAACGTGCTTGTCGTGTTGGGCTCGACTGCCGAGGACGGGGAGATCGAGGTTCGAATCTCGGTCGGGTGAACTGGGGTGGTTTTTCCTAAATGGTTTTCTACTCTCCCTCCACGCAAATGCGGGTTCACTTCCTCTAATTCAACCTTCCCAATTCCTAATCCATTAGAGTAATTAGTACTTAAAGCGTATAACCCGAACGGGTAGTAAGACGCGGTGCTAAATATTATTATATTATTATTATAATTACGAATATCCCAATCAAGAAGAAGTAAGACTCGAAGTATTAAAATTACATTTGGTAAATATTATTTTAAAAAAAATGAGGAACTAGGATCGAGTTGGTATCCCTTTAACACGTCTTGGAAGGCGGGGGACGGTGGGGAGATATGAATTAATACAATTATTCTTTTTGTTAAACTTTATTAGGGTTAGTGACCCTCTATTTAGTCACTCGAGAACAATTAACGCTAACAACTCAACCAGTTAATTCAACTAACTTTCAGGGCTGGGAGGAAAACGAGGGGGTGGGTGGAGGGTAGACTCGATTTTGGTCAAGATCGTTGAGGAAGATTTTTTATCAACGCGTCTAACTGTTTAGGTTATATATATATAATATTTACTCTTATGGGTATAGATGAAGAAAGATGTATTTTAGAGGTAATATACCCTCATTTTCATAGAAGAGGCGTGGGAAACAATTTAAGGAAAAAAAAAACCTTTCAGTAGAGCTGACAGGGATTCGAGCCCCTATCTACTAATCATCAGCGGGCCAATCTAACACGTTAGTGATGAGATTCTTAGACCATGCGGCTACTGAAGCGGAGTTTTTTTTTAGCACCACGTCTTACTACTCGTTCGGGTTATAGCTTAAGTACTAATTACTCTAATGGATTAATAATTGGGAAGGTTGAATTGAGAGGAAGGGAATCCGCATTTGCGTGGAGGGAGAGTGGAAAACCATTCAGGAAAAACTACCCCCAGTTCACCCGACCGAGATTCGAACCTTTATCTCCCCGTCCTCGGCAATCAAGCCCAACACGACTAGCGCGTTAGCTAACTACGCCACCGAGGTGGGTAAGGGAGTTGTTCTTCGTACTAATACCTATTAGAGACTTTGCTTTAAACCCACGCGATGCCAAATATATATTATTTACTTATTGTGGAAAGAAGAGGGGAGAGGTTAGTAGCTATTCGCGGTTATAGGGGATAGTAGCATTAGTAGTATCTTCCAGTAGCTTCTCCTATTCACGCTGCATGTCCTGCCCAGCGTAATCTGCGGGACTTGATTATCCTAACAATGTCTTGTGATAAGTACATGGTATATAACTCGTTATTATGTAACCTGCTCCATTCCCCAGTGTTTTCTTCCCTTTTTGGACCTTGCAACTTGTTTTAAAATTCCCTAAATTTGTTTTCGTCGTGTAAGATAAGAGACCATGTTTTACACCTATATAGAGCAAAAGGTTATATATATATATATATATAAAATATTAATATTGATTATTTTCATGACTGTCTAGTTGGGAGCAATCCAATATGTAGTGCAATAGACTATAATAATAATATAATTTACTTCATAATATTTTATTTCTTATATAAGAATTACTAGACTAAAATGTTTTTCAAATCGCAAATTAAAACGTTAGCGTAGTACATGTACAGACTCCTCCCGCCC